>MU776936.1:26710-41967 GCA_026770625.1 Nicotiana glauca | reverse complement strand
GGGGGGGGGGGGGGGGGGTTGTGTATAAATGTGTGGAACCAATGAGATGTTAGAGAGTGGAACACTCGCTGGTGAGTCAAACCATAAAACCTTAAATTCTAGTCCACGGTTCAACTTTTCGTATACACGCGAGAAAATAATGTAAGCATTAATTTTTTGTATTATTAATTTCTTATTTGATATACTTTGTCAATTTATGTATTATTATTTATTAATACAAATATTAGTTACATAATACATTCTGTATTATTTTTTGTCAGAATTCCAGCTATACTTATCATATCTTCAAAATCATCCTCTAAGGTAGCAAAGAAGGCTATTACAATTTACTAAGAAACAATTACATATGGTCATGAAAATCACTAAATGAATAATACTATTGATAAATTAGCAACAACACGTTCAGTAGTTAATGAAATGAGTTTCCAACTCGCCGAAAAGAAAAATTACAATTGTGAATGTGGCAATACTGGCCTTTTTATATTAAAATTTGAATGAATTTATCTTCATACAAGGATGAACACAGTTTATCGAGCCAAGTGTAAATTTATGTAATATGTTAATGCAGCTATTTTGAGGTAAGAAGCAAAAAGTTTCAAGAATTCAAGAAATCGTCAGAATAATCCCAAGTAGAAAAATAAAATTAACTCCATAAACCAATTCTCAAAATACTTAATAATTCACATAAACCATGTCAACCCCCAGTTTGTAAAATTTTATTCTTACCAAACCCAAAAAAGCCCACTCAAAATTCACCACTAGAGAGAAAGAGCAGAAAGTACCGAAAGACAGAAATAAGTTCACTGCTCACCAGAAATAAGTGCTACTCCATATCCAAAAGAAAGACAAATAGAAAGAACTGCTATAGTGAAGATGCCAATCTTTTTATGATGTTAGTAGATACATGTAGCTTCATACCAAAAGGCTTTATTTTGCTTTCTTTCAGTATCATGTCATGGCGAAGCAAAAGTATTCGCTAATATTTTGTAAAATTGAAATATGAAATAGTTATAACGTAATTTTTCTAATTCATGTAAATTGCAAGTACGGCATTGATCCGTCATTATTACAATTTTGATATATAAATTACACAAAAATTATTATTAATTCTGAAAAATTATCATTTCTTAATGAATCAGTAAGATTTTAGTATCACGTATAAATCAATCTAAACATAAATATGATACTGCAAAATACGATAACTTTTACTTTTCTCACGCTAGCACATACCTGGTCATTGTTTTTTTTAAATTATACTTCCATTTTATAATTAACCTTTTACGGCACCATCCCTTGTTAAAAAACTCTGACCAACTGTTTCATAGGATTATAACTATTGTTTAGATACTCCAAAACAAAAACAAAAAAGAACATCGATTTTTTTCCGTCCCCTTTTTTCTTTTTTTTTTTATTTTCTAAATAAGGACCAGCATTCTCTAGAGGGAAAAAAGAACGAATTAAAATGGAAAAAAAACCCATGAAAACCAAGGCTAAGGGCTCTTTCTAGATCGAACGAGAAAAAGAAAGAAAATGAGCACAAAAGGTTAATATATATGTTCTTACTTGCTCATGCTTGACGCCATTGATCGATTGACAGGAAAGGAGAACTTGGCTTTTCAATCTGTGTTATCCAAAGTCAAAGTACATAGTTGCAAGATATTTAGGTTCTAACGAAACAACCAATAACAAATATTGACAATAATGGGAATGAAATTCAGCAAATTTAGCTATAAAAAAATGCAGTTCAATTTTAAATAAAAGAGGTATCAAACCTTGAAATGGAATAATTCATCCACCACCTTTAACTCCACGTCGTAAGACATTTCGAGCTTTCATATATATTATCGACTTTTCTCTTCTATAGTGAATTAGTACTTCGGTTCAAGAATTCGCTCAATTGATAGACGTTTTTTTTGGGTTGTGTAACAACAAAATAAAAACTTTTGTACAAAAATGTTACTGGATTAGTTTTTGATTGAGGGGCAAAAATATCATTTAGTTTTATGTGGGCATTTTAGTCTTTCAACTCTCACTTTGAATGTTCCCACTTATAATATAGTACGATGATATGATATGATGTATTAGCATAACAAAAGACAAAATTGTTCTTAAAGTACCCTAAAGCTAAAGAATACGGAGTACATTTCTATAAACAACTAATTTTCTTAAATTTATGCAATACATTTTAATTTTAAGTATATCACACCAAACAGTAGATAAGAAATAATATTTGCATTACTATCTCATGCATTAGTGCATTGCATTACTGATACACCTTATTCAACACTATTGTTATATACTTTACCAAACGACCCCTAAAAGTTTTGGATTCGAGCCTATAAAATCCTTTTCTGGAAACATTTTACCTCCCATGTGAGAGTTCTACACACAAATTCAAATTAAGGTGTTTCACTTGTCATCATGTAACGAGCTACTAGTTTGAGAAAGAACTTAAAACAACATCACCTACTACTTCAATTAGACTCCAATTAGGTAAGAATCAAATGGGTGTAGTTCAAGGCCAAAGGCCCTGACGGCTCCTTGATGATGGCTGAATTCGCTAAAGAGATTATGGGTTATATCTCTTTTTTGAAAGCTTAGATCACTGTGCTCGGTGAAGGTTGCAGAGCTAGAAGTGAATATAACAGTTGGTTATTTTTTATTGAATAAAATAGTTCGATGGTTCTAGGTAGAGGCGTCTAACGGGTGGGCTGGGCCGGGCCGGGCTGGAAAAGTTGAAACCGTCCGAATCGGTTGGTTACAGGTTAGGGGTTACCGGGCTTAATGGGTCGGGTTCATCCGGGTAAAAAATAAACTGTAACGTTTACGGGTCCAAGGGGTCGGGTCGGGCCGGGTTAGTTTTTTATTTTTTTGTATTTTGTATAACTATTGTAATTTATATTAATATAAAGAATACAATGAATTGAAGATGAAAAAAGAATTGCACTTATAAACTGCAAGTGCTACATTTATGTAAAAATTGCACGGGGCGCCCTATTTGGTTGCCCCCATTTAACCTATACCCATTTTTTTAAACTTTTAACTTGTACCTACTTTTTAAATAACTTCAGTCATTTTCTCCTTCTTCATTTTCTTCTTCTTCTTCTTCTTTCTTCTTTCTTCTGCTGTTATTTTCTATCTCTGCTACTTTATTTAATTTTGTGGGTCGGTTCATTATTTATGCTTTATTTGCCTAGATCCTGCTCGTGATCTCCTACTGTGTGTTTAAGATTCAATCCTGAAAATACTATTTTAATGATAAAACAAAAGAAGTTTCCAACTTAATCGGTTGAATGTGTTAAAGATTCAATGTTGGTCGCTTCTGTTATACTTTCTATTTTTGTACGCCCCATCTTTTAATAGTGGAGCCATAACTATAACTGAAGTTATGTGAAAAGAGTAACATTTGGGGTAATAAATATATAATGAACTAAATAACTTCAGCTCTATAGCTGAAGTTTTCAGGTTACAAAGACAACCGATTACAAAACAATAACTTCAGCTCTAGAGCTGAAGTTCGCCAGTTATAAAATTAAAACTTAAGCTCTAGAGCTGAAGTTCGTCAGTTACAAAATAAAAACTTCAACTCTAGAGCTGAACTTCAGGCCCGGCTACTAAAATGCTGAAGTTTTGCGTGATTGTCTTTACTACTTCAGCCCCGTATGCTAAAGTTATGCGAAAAAGCGGGTACGCTTGCAATTTTTTTGCAAAGCGGACACAAATTAAAACGTGACCCAAAAAACGGGTATAAATGCAAATCCCCCTACATTTATTTAAAAATTTAAACTTACAAATTGAAAGGTTTGCATTTAACAACAAGTAAATTAACGAAAAAAAAGTAAATTTAAAGGTTTTGCATTGTCTTAGACTCTAAAACCTTTAAAAAAAATGAAATCAAGCCTTTAAACCGATTCGGGTCGGGCTGATTAACCCGCTCTACAGAGATTTAGGTTGATCGGGTTTGATCGGTCTGGTTAACCAGATGAATTAAAGTGAATAGACCAACCTCCCTAACCTCAGTAACTCAGCCCACTCGGCCCACTAAGTACCGGGTCGGGCCGAGTTTCAATCGGGCCGGGTCGGGCCGGTCCCGGGTCAACCCGACCCGTTTGACACATCTAGTTCTATGTGCAATACAACCTTATTTTAAAAAAATTAAAATTAAATTTAGACTAGGGGGTGTGCATGGTTCGGTTTGGATCAGTTTTTTCCTAAAAAGAAACCAAACCAAGTAAGTCGATTTTTCAAATATTAGAACCAAATCAAACCAATTAAGTCGGTTTTTTCTCAATTCGGTTTATGTCGGTTTTCGATGTTTTCGGTGTTATTTCGGTGTTTTCGACATACACTACCAAACACACATTTCAGCAACCCCATTTTCAACATAACACTATCAAATCAATTTCCCTTTGAGAAATCTATTATTTACCAAGATATATTGATGATAATTGAATCAAGTAGCGATGAATAATTTAAGGACTCAATTAAAACTATATTATTTTTCACATGAAATAGATTCTTCACTTAACAAAATAAAATTACCAATTAAACTAGAATGTAAAGGTAAAGAACTGTACTAAAAGTGCAAACGATTAATATTTACTATAAAAATTTTAAAACTTTGTATAGGAATAATAAATTTAAAATAGCTACTCCTATATTCGGTTTGGTTCGGATTTTTTTTAATTAAAACCAAAATCAAACCAAATTTGATCGGTTTTTAAATTTCAGAACCAAAACAAAACCAAACCAAAAAATATCGGGTTTTTTTTATTGGTTTGGTTTAGTTCGGGTTTTCGGATTTTTATTAACACTACTTTAGACTAAACCTTCTCATATTTGCTTCCTCTTCTTCTTAAAAAGTTGCGCTCTGCCAGTTTAACTTCATAGGTAAGATATGATGTTTGTGTCTTAAAATCGGATAACAATTGAATTTATACTACGTATTCTAAGGCAAAAAAAATTATATTGACATAGAAATGAGCAATTAAAGATAGATACAACCTTCACAAATGGAGTAAATCTTAACCCGATGAGATTGATTTCCAATGTGTTTATCAATACCTGAAACTAAAGATGACAGTATATTGCAATATACTGTCATCTTTAATGGACATCATAACGTAAGCATCAGAGGTCACTGAAACATCCCGTCGGTAAAATTTTCAAGGCATTTAAAGCGCGTCAGTCGGCGGCCATCATCGAATTTGAACATCTCTTTACACGAAGAACTTGAGAAGAAACACTCGCACCAGAACCTATATGTAAAAGCCTCCTACAAGTTTTCGGGGACGTCAATTGAGCCCTGCGTAGACCTGAATTCAATAAAAGAGAAGGGTCAAACATGATTTTTGGCCTTTCACCCGTATTTAAGGGACATTACTTTTCACATAGGGTTTTCGAGCGTAGTAAGATTTAAAGTTTTCTGAACCCAAGCTTTCTCTTCAATTCATACTTGCTTTACTCAACTTATACTCCGTCTTTTAACTTTTTTTCTGAGAGAAAACCTTCTTTTACCCTAGTTCTTACAAAAATTACTAGTCGCTGAAACAAGTAAAAGAAAAACGAGGTGGAATGATCTTTAACAGAAGAAAAAACTAATGCTGGAAAGGTTAGAGTCGAACCGTTCCATCTACCTAAACCCTAAACCCTAAGATTCCAAATCGGGATAAGATTCCGCTTCACCAAGTCGGGAGCGATAATGTCCAAATCTTGACAGTAAAGAAGGATATTTCTCTTCAAAATATTTCTCTTCAAAACTCTTTGGGATGGTACTCACCTTTATTTTTGTAAGAACTAGGGTAAAAGAAGGTTTTCTCTCGGAAAAAAAGTTAAAAGACCTATAAGTTGAGTAAAGCAAGTTTGAGAAATTAATAGTATGAATTGAAGAGTTGAAGCGCACAAGTACCTTGCTTACCAGTAAAGGTAATGCGGCTACGTGGTCATAATTACCGCACCACCACCAGTAAAGGTAATGCGGATCCAATCATGCATTATTGCCTTCAATAAGAAATATCCTTCATTTGAAGGCTAAATGGGATTAAATACGGAGAGATGTGCATCTATCTAATCAACCGTCCACCAGAAAGCAGGAGGATTGTCTGTAGTAAAATATGTTTATATAAAATAGTTGAGCCGAACACCGAAGATAATAATCTCGTCTTTTACCAGAGAGAATGATACTCATTCAATGCCTGCAATGACACATTCTTCAATGGTCCTGGCAAACGCTACTCTTTTTTCAAAACTCAATATAATTTTATCTTCTTGTTTATATCAACCGTGTATAACCTCAAACCCCATACCACGCATATGTAATGCAAATATGCATATATGTAAAGCTAAAACGGCTTACTTCGTTATAAAATCCGAGTGGGTGTTTGGGGGTTGGGGGGTTGAGGGGCATGATGCAAATAGAAAAGAATTTCTATTTTAGTAACATGATTTTAAGGCAAATGAGCAACAATTTCTAACTTGCTTCAAGCTGTGCCATCTTGAAACATCTACTTCTCTCCACGCTCCAAGCTTCGCATATTTTAAATTTGAGGATAGGAGACGCTCCAAGGTTCGCATGTGGTGATCCAAGAATTCGGAGTCTGAAGTGACTTTTTTCCACCAGGCCTGGCGAAATGACGTCACCTTGAAATACATGGAGAAATGACGTCTTATAAGGAATCCTCAACACCTTGAAACCTTCATAAGCTTTTACATTATTCGCTTGCTCTGGCTGACAAGTCATCAAGGTGGAACTCACTGTCCTTTGTCATCGATGCATTGAACTTCTCACCAGGTCAACTGCGTCAACAGGTAGAATTTCATTGACGAGATGTGAACCAAATATGTTTTTTCTTTAATAACCATCAAAAACCAAATATGTGTTTTCTTTAATAACCATTGTAAAACAAATATGGAGTATATGCAGAATATAGCATGCCTCCTAAGAAATGAATTTAGAACTTCAATCTCCTACAATACATATGTGAGACAGTGTGAATACTAAGAGGTCACAAAAACCTTCAAATTCTAACTTTAGCCAATTGGCTCCAAAAAGGCCTACGGACCTCCGAATTCACTTCCGATCGCGCTCCCAACTCCAGAATCACCATACCGAGCTACTCCCAGACTCGGAATCCCAAATGGACATCGATAACACTGAATTGCACTCCAAGCCAAACTTAAGAAATTCTTTCTAAAATGCTAACTTCCACAATAGGAGGCGACCAGAAGAACTATCAAAGCAAAAATTGCTAAGACCCTAAAAAAAGTCAAAGAGTATAGAATGTTTTCTAAGAAATGAATGTAAAACTACTTCAATCTCCAGTGCATGTGGAGATAAATAACATAGTGAAAATATGTGAGACGCATGTTGTTTAACCTAATCAATGGTAGGAGTATTAAAAATTAACAGAAGGAAAAGTAGCCGTGTAAACATTGTCCACAATCTGTGTGAAAGAAGGCTTCAAACTTGTGTTTTCTTTTTTGTTGTTGTAATGATTACTCATGTCATGTTTTTTTACTTGAAAAAGAAATTAGCAGCAATGTTTCTAACTTATAGTGCGCCTAAATTGATTTATAAAATTATTCTGCACCTGATACTTGCTTTGAAGAAAATCAACTTGTTTTCTCTATACCAATTGGTAGTGCTCTAAATCTAGAATAATTTTCTTCAAAGCAAGTATCAGGTGCAGAATAATTTTATAAATCAATTTAGGCGCACCATAAGTTAGAAACATTGCTGCTAATTTCTTTTTCAAGTAAAAACATGACATGAATCTCATAGGTCACAAATTGTTTGACATTGTGCATAACACACGAGTGATCATTACAACAACAAAAAAAACACAAGTGATCCTAATAAAAACAACAGAAGTCAGATATATGAAGCATTTTTAACCAAATAATTTTCTTCATATTACAGATCGGAAGGAAATGACAAGATGGAGAGAAAATAGGATTACACCTTCCGCAAATGCAAAGCATCTATCACCGTCCCATTAGTGAATTCATCTTCCTGGAATAATATGAAATCAAGTTTGAAATTGGAAAAAGTTAATTTTAACTGAGGGGCATAGGGCAGAGAAAGCGAGTGAGTTTGAACCTCTATTTGCCTCACCAACCATTGCCCCTCCCAATAAAAACTTTTACTAAAATGAAAAGCATAGGATGTCACACATGATATAGAACCAAACGAAACATAGCTACCTTCAAAGATGAAACTGTAGCTTACAAATCTCCATTTTCCGATTTATTACGGTCTCCCTGCTTCTCGCCTAAGGACACCAAGATCATGCGTAAGGACACCAAGATCACCACCGTTAGTTTGGAAGTTAAAAATCCTAATTGTCTTAATGAAAAAATGTTTTGCTTCTCAAGCCATACAAAGAAAGGCTAACATATCAATCGCTCTTGCAATCGCTTATAAACACCAAAATGATGTATCACTTACTGAATGATTCACAAACATATCATAGCACGATCGTATCCTTCGTTAAAGTACCATACATTATATATCTTCTTGCACAAGTCTCTAAAAAAATTACAACTCAACAAATAGATATCAACTACAGCAGTATGAAAGTTGAAGTAGCATATTCGAATCTTCAAAAAATGGGCTACTATGAACAACAAAGATAAGAGATTTGCATTAGGAATGAATCAGTGTTTTTGAGAGCGAGAAGCGCAAAAAAGCGACAGGGGCTCGCCTTGCTTCAAAAGCGAAGCACCGCTTTGTTGAAGTGAAGCGCAATTCTTCAAGATATAAGATGCATAATCAAATAAACTAAAAATACATATAAAATTAATCAAATAAACTAAAATTATAACATATACACTAGAAATACACATTAAAAAAATCAAATAAATTAAAAATATAACATATATATAATAATTAATTTTGTAAATTGAAATACACATTAAAAAATCAAATAAACTGAAAATATAACATATCATATATATAATAATTAATTTTATAAACTAAAATACATATTAAATTAATAATTAATAAATAAGAATAAAAGGTAACGTTGTCAGTGTACACTGGAAGAGAACTAAAAAAGAGAAGAGAGAGAAGAAGAAGAGAAGAAATCATGGAGGCCGGAAGTCTGGAACCCTAGATGGTTGCTGAAAAAGAAGAAGAAGAAGAAGAAAAGTACCTGGACTCCTGCGCTGGAACCCTAGATGGTTGCTGCTGCTGCTGCTAGCGTTCAGTTTTTTGGAAACAAGACAAAGTCTTTTCACTTTGGGTCTTCATTTTGCTGGGTCTGTTTTTGTATAATAAAAACAAAGACCCAAACATTTTTATTTTTTAAAATGAGTCAATTAATAATAAACTTAATTCATTGATTTTCAATTATGTAATGAAAAAACACTTGAAACTTATTTATTTATACTTTTTATTATACTCCCACCAAAACTTTGACGACTTTTAACTTGTTCCATTATAGAGAACAAATTTGCTTTTCCACCACTTCTAAGATAAATTCAATCTTCTCACACATCTCTAATAATCACTATCAACCTCATATTCAATGGACATCGAACACGAAAGCTTACATTAACATGCTCTTTATTCACCCTATTACTTGTCTTTTCATTCAAAAGTGATTCCTATGGTACTTCAACCATTTTTGTGTGGATAAGGTTGCACATGTTCACATTTATAGATTTATTTTTTGCTTGGTGATTAACAGACAATGAATAGTGAACACATTGGCTTCTGTAAAATGGATTTCACACACCATTGGACATCATATAGAACTTTTCCTTCAAAGAGATACCAAAAGAAACCAGAAAGATGTCACTTGAAATGCTCTTTATATGAAACGATGAGTTCACCTAGAAGATAGAAATATATGAAAGGATGAGTTCACCTAGAACATGAGCATTTACCTTTCTTTTGGAGGCAACAATGCCCTCAACCACCTCAATCCTTTAACAATGTATGACGCCTTTTCCATCTCAGCTTCCACACTATCATTATTCCATCTCTGAAAATGTGAACAGACGTAGAGCAACATAGTCAATGTCTAATCATGTAGCAGCAAGCATGGAGCAGTATGTTAAGTCCTATTTTCCACTACTAGACTAATCTCAATAAGCTACCTTTTTCAGACCCAAATACATATTCTTGAAAAACAAATTGCCTACGTGAGTTCTTTTCACATATACTTGATGAGAAGTTTAACAACATACAAGTGTAATTCCATATATTGATTTTTAAGAAATCGGTCCAATACAGCTCAGAGTAATCATTAAGACTCTAGACCATCACACCCAAACCAACAGCAAAAAGAAAGATGAAAAGAAGGAAAAAACCGAAAGATGAAAAGAAGGAAAAAACCTACGGTTTAACCTTAGTCATATAAAAGAGGAAGTATACATCAAAATTTAGTTAACACCACCAACGGAGATAATATATCTATTTGCTAGTGCTGGTCCCCAATATTGTGCTTAAATCATACCTCTGGAGTTGAAGGATAACATACCATCGTTGCTGCATCGGAGAAATCATAAGATTCTAGGGATGAGACAGTTATCACTACGGCCTTGTTAAGTGCTGAGAGTATCCACTGGCAGCTACATGCATTTTCATGAGGAACTTTCTTTGCGTGGGGGGTGTAATCTTTACCCAGTTTACTCATGGAAAACCTAATGGCATTCCATAGTTTGTTACACCATTGACTACCAACTCTCTTCTTATCCAGATTGATCTTATTGGTCTGGAAGGACAAATTAAGAAAGTTAATAATATCCAAAGTAAGTAAAAAAGGAAACATCTTATTAAATTTTAAGACACAAATGTGACAAACCTGGGCTAGATATGAGACTAGGGCAAACCGAAGAGCATCTGCACCACATTCAGGAATACCTTTAAGAAAAGTCGCCCACTCAAATTATTTGGCGTCCAGGTTACCCTCCTTTAATCTCTTGTGAAGATCATCATGGTTAATTACATTCATAACTTCAAGAAAGTCAACATTTCCCCGTGATTTGGACATCTGACGTCCCTGTAAATCACGGATCATTGGATGCAAATAAACCTGCAAAGCATGTTAAAATGAATAAGATTTGCTATGATCTCAAAAGAAAGATCAAGTTACATAACTACTTCAGTACTAAATAACTTTCAGAAGCACTCCTATTTTAAGCACTGAAAACCCATGTATCATGGAAACAGAGTTATCTTGGTGAAAATGACATCAACTGCTTCAACAAATCAAACTCCACTTATAGCATAAAGCTCAATAATTAGCTTTTTCTACGAGGAACAATGAACTTTGCTAACCTTTATAAATGGTACAACACGTCCTACTGTATTCCCCAACATCACCATACGTGCAACCCAGAAGAAGAGAATCTCGTGTCCGGTTTCAAGAGTCGAAATTGAATTTCTCATTACAAATTTTGTAATATCATCTGGCCACCCCAATACGGATAATGGAAAAAGACCAGATGAAAAACAGGTATCCAGCACATCTGGATCTTGAAAGAACTCATAAATCACCTTCCCTGAAAATTCTTACAACCCAAATCTTGGGCTTCTTCTTCATTTCTACCAGCAATCCAGTGATCATCAAAGACACCAAAATCCTTCTGCTCATCATCATCCCTACCCTTCACATACCAAGCAAGATTACGATGACACAACAAAAGTTGCCTTGCGATGCACCTAGCATGAATGTTCTCATGCCATCTGCATGTTCACCACATAAGTTTTAGTGACATGGAACACAACAGATTTGAAATAAGTGATGAATCAAGAAAGATGGCGCAAAACATCTTGTAAAGTTTATACAACAACAACAACAACTCAGTATAATCCCACTAGTGGGGTCTGGGGAGGATAGTGTACGCAGACCTTAACCCTACCCTGGAATAGAGAGGTTGTTTCCAATAGACCCCGGCATCTTTCCCTCCAAGAACTCTCCATCTTGCTCTTGGGGTGACTCGAACTCACAACCTCTCGGTTGGAAGTGGAGGTTGCTTATCATCAGAGCAACCCCTCTTGTTTAGGTTGCCTGCCTGTATAAAGTTTATTTTTATTAATAATAATTTTAATTACCAATGTTTATGTTTAAAATCAATAACAAAAATCACAACCAAGTTTTTTGCATGTATACATCCATATTTGATGAGATACTTGCACAAATGTAAATGATAGAATATCCATCTCCACCACGAACAAAAGACAATAACAAACAGAAGAACCTAAAACAGTCATTAGGCCATCAAAATGCACTAGTCTACATATGGGTAGTCAGTAGTGTAGTAGGGAAACACAAATTAGCATCTCATTTAACCCTTGGTACTAAATACAAAGATTCCAGTCAAGACACATATAACCAGTGGTAACAAAACAGAGTAGAATTCTTAAAAAATTCAAAAGAGCAATGGATTCTTAATATCTCTTAAAGAAAGTACTAAATACAGTGGGTTAGTAGTTATATTTCTCATCTCTCTAGCTTCCTTTATGTATCAATACTATTTGTTTGTGAAAGTAATTCTTTAAACGAAGTTCTAACTTAAGGTTCCAACTTGAAAAAAGTTATAAAGACTCGGGATGAAATAATTTGCACCCCATTCATATCACACCTGAATAAACTCAGCCATGATCTAAAGATTTTACTTTAATGCTCAACCAATTTTAGTAGAGTTTCCAATGCAGTTTGTAACTATAGCAGTAACCTTATGAATGCATGAGCATAAGGGAATAGTTTTCTAAAGTTATGGATACTATGACATTCTTTAACACATAAAGAGAAATAGTGCAACGATATATCACACAAGATCCGCCTATCGTTTCTTTTCCCTCAAGACGGATCAATGAACGAGCAAATAAGTTTTCAAGGTTTTAAAGAAATAGTTCTACAATGCGACTCTTATACATAAAGAGTGATATCCTACCTAAATACGTTTGTAACATGATTTTTAGCTATTTAAAGAAAAGGTAAGACATTACTCTATCCCATAACATGCTATATCAACAATTGCACAACATATTCCAAAACTTCACATAAACGATGAGTCAAGAATAACATATAGCACTGCTTCAAACGAGTTCAAACAAAAGAAAACTCCCAATACATGATTTCTAATATGTATAATAACGCCTTCAGGGTCCTTTATATAAAACTATTAAATATACTTTCTACCAAAAGAGACAAACAGAGAATAACTACTTGAATCAAACGGTTAATTAAAGTATGTTGATACCTAACTTTATGGCATCTAAATCACGAAACGGAACTGACAAAAATACTGAAGCATAAATTTGTTCAAATTTACAGAATCAAAAGAAAGAGAAAAGTAAGATCACTGACCTTTTTGCGGGCAGCGAACTAGGAGCGTCGTCGATCAACTATCGTACTTCGACCTCAAACTCGCTACCTCGGCTGAGCAAAAGAAAAGCGCCTCTGTTTTGAAATTGCAAACCAAATAGAGAAAGAGTTGGTCGAGCTATGATTTTAGAAAATTAGCGAGTAAAAGAGAAGGAGGAGGAGGAGGAGGCTCGTAGGTGGTCCGAAATAGACCCAGAATACTAATATTTATAGGGCAGGATTAAGGCATTCATAGGGGTTTTGGGCGGTACTTTTAAGATTTGAATCAAAAATTCCGTTTGAAATCCGAACGTTAGAGTTTTGGATGGATGCGGTCAGATTAATCAGAGAAAGGAAGAAAGAAAATGAAGAGGTCAAAGTTAGTACTGGCATTTCTGAAAAGGCTGGAGAAAAATCAAGAAATAGGAGGTTACTTTCACGTGATTGAGGTGAGTAAAGATAAAAATGGAGTGGACAGCCACTGTCCATTGTTGACGAAGGTTGTTTGTTTTTCTGAAAATGGAAATGAAGAAGAAACGTGAGAAGAGGCGCTTGGGATGAAAAGTTGATTAGAGTTCAACATTTGGGTTATTTTGGTTACTTCGCGTGGCTAAGTTGGGCTACATTTATTGGGCTGAGTTAATATAGTTTTGGGCTATGCTAAGTTGGCTAAAGAACTGAAGCTTTACAAAATAGAGTAATTATTGGGGGATTTGTATCAATACCCGCTTTTTTTGTCATAATTTAACTTGTGATCGCTTTGCAAAAAAATTGCAAGCATACCCATTTTTTCGCATAACTTCAGCACACGGTGCTGAAGTAGCAAAGGCAATCACGCAAAACTTAAGCATTCTAGTAGCTGGGCCTCAAGTTCAGCTCTAGAGCTGAAGCTTTTGTGTTGTAACTGGGAAACTTCCGCTCTAGAGCTGAAGTTTTTGTGTTGTAACGAAAAATTTTAGCTCTAGAGTTGTAGTTTTTGTGGAAGACTTTAGTTATGAATTGGATGGTTTCCAAGCTGTGGGGACATTCATTATTTTGTCCTAATTATTTTGTCCATTAAGCTACTCACTCCACTATTTTTTAATGCATATTTTGTAATAGGCCAGGGTTTTAGTTTAAGACACATTCAAACTTGACAGCTTAACA
Organism: Nicotiana glauca; assembly: GCA_026770625.1. Lineage (NCBI taxonomy): Eukaryota > Viridiplantae > Streptophyta > Magnoliopsida > Solanales > Solanaceae > Nicotiana > Nicotiana glauca. The sequence continues at coordinate 27,505 of MU776936.1, read as the reverse complement.
GTGTTTTGAACTTACAAATAATTTTAGGTAGGACAGATCATAAACTATAAGGATATACTACAAACCATGCGTATTGTTATAGTATTCTTTATGGAACAGTTATTTATTTATTTAATCAATTCAATAAAGTTTTATTTTAAATAGATCATGTATTCGTTTGTGTGTCCATTGCTTATATAGTAGATGATTTAGTGTATAGAGTTTAGCTTATACACGGAAGATTAAATCATCGGTTCTTATAAGTCATAAAGTTTATGTTCACAATCTAATGATGGAATTGGACAAGCCATCGGAATGGTTGTAGCACAAGACCAAATATAATTTATCTTGATTATGGGAATGGTCTAATTTCAACTTCTTGTGCTAGTGCATTTTGTATGTATTAAACGGATCAAGTAGAGATAAGTATTTTATACTGACTTTATAAAATAATTTCTTTAGTCCATTTAATGTACTTATACTCTTAAACCTGATATAATTATTATTAGCTGTGTATGTCACTTGTTGTTTTGATTTATTAAAAAGGCGAGATTCTTTCGCGAGTCAATAAGCCTGGTAAATTGAATAACAATGATATACATTGGCGAAGTAATAATTAATTGATGGAATCCATGTCTCGGATTTGAGATTAATGATACTCCTTTATGAAAGCTTATAAGTTTTTATGTATAAACCCGGCCGGTGGATTTTGTATCCGACACATGAAATAAGTTAAGTGTAAGTCTAAAGGAAGTAATCAATAAATTAAATAGTCAGTAATTTAATTTGATTGATTAGTATCTGAATCTTAACATG
>MU776936.1:3873-19039 GCA_026770625.1 Nicotiana glauca | reverse complement strand
TGGAGAACGACATAGATTTGTTGTGTTTACGCTTCAAGAGGTAATCCTAAAATCTCCATACGTGCTAGTTGTTTAGATTACACGTGAATAAGATTTTGTTATTGCTTCCACTGTGATATATATTCCGATGTGTTTACGCTACAATATGACGAATGGAACAACCAACTGTTCTTTATGGACAGTTCATTAGGATATTAAATTAAAGAAAGAAACCAAATGAAAGATTACAACAAACTGTTCCAAATAAAGTTATAATAAGCATAAAATGGCACTTTATTTGTCTAAAGGGTGCACTTCAAAAGTAACAAAATTTTAGCCACTTTTCATGTAAAGATAAATCTGAGCGAAAACACTGTTCAAAACCCGGAAAATCCACAGTATATTATATTGGAGTTCCAGCATAAGTATGCTTGAACTCCAGCATATTATACTAGAGTTCCAGGATAAGTATGCTGGAACTCCAGCATAATATGATGGAGTTCTAGCATAAGTACACTAGAACTCCAGCATAATATACTAGAGTTCCAGCAAGTATAATTGTCCAGTATAATATATTGGAGTTTGGAGCACCGGTGCTCCAGTCTCTAGTATATTATACTGGAGTCAGCAAAGTATACCGGTCCAGCATATTATGCTGGAGTTCATACACAGATGCACCGAACTCCGGTATATTATGCGGGACCGGTCTCTGTTACAGCAAAATAGTGGCTATTTTTCATTGACTTCGTAAACGCTGGCTATTTTGAATGATCAGTCCGAAAACTGGCTATATCGTGCTATTCTTATGGAAATTCAATTAAATAATTATTTATTTTACAACAAAAAATCCATCAATCGTAGTCATAAATTATATAAAATATAATTATTTTTATTTTATTTTCCGACCAATGGGGTCGATATTTAAATTTTTGGAATTTTCCCTAAACTTTCCGACTATTATAGTCGGAAATTCATTATTTCTAGGTAAATTTTTTCAGTAGTCGAAAAATTGAGTAATTTTTTAACAGAACACTACCACCCTTTTGAATACAATTCCACACTAATTAAACTTCATGAAAACCACCATTATTTCTTGAATCCAATAATTCATCACCAAAGAATTAGATCTCCAATAGTACCTGATAAGTACAAGTTTACTAGTTCTAGTAGTGTTTTCATAACGTGTGGAAGGAAGCAACAATACTACTATAAAAGTAAAGCCATAAATTAAAGAAAAAAGAGAAAAAACGGAGAATAGTATTAGTGACCAAACTTTCTTGAAAGGTATAACATTAATATATTGTTAACGCCTAGTCTTCGCCAACATAACAATAATATTAAAGCGCTATAGTATGCAGATATCGAAGTAAAATAAAAAAAGTAGGTAAAACCTAAATTTTCAAATCCTATAGATTATCGCCATCTTAATATTGCAGCTGACAAAAACAGAGCAAAAATACACTAAAAAGTCAATAAAATCGGGATGTTCTCTTTAATACGTTCAAACAGCGAGCCAAGAACTACAATCATTGATTCCTTCAAGGAAATTCAGTTAACTCCATGTGATTCTTAAGTAGTACTCAGCGGAGCAGATTGCAATGTTGTTTTATGGCTACGGTTAGGGGTGCAATTTGCGGGGCATTTGCGTCTGTATCCCTTTTTTGTGTCACGTTTTAACTTGTGCCCGTTTTGTAAAAAAAAATTGCAAGCGTACCCACTTTTTTGCATAACTTCAGCATATATAGCTGAAGTAGCAAAGGCAACCACGCAAAACTTCAGCATTCTAGTAGACGGACCTGGAGTAGCAAGTGTGTTGAACCAAGTGCACTGAAATTTTTGTTTGTAATTGTAAAACTTAAGCATAGTAGCTTAAGTTTTATTCTTTATTTGCTGAAGTTTTTGTTTGTAATTGCTGCTGGCGAATTTCATCTCTAGAGCTGAAATTTTTATTTTGTAGCTGGCGAACTTAAGCTCTAGAGCTAAAGTATTTATTTTTGTAACTGGTGAAGATCTGAAGTTTTTTTTTTTGTAACTGGCTAGCTGAAGTTCTTGTTTTGTAACTGTCTAACTTCAGCTCTCGAGCTGAAGTTATTTAGTTCATTTGTAAAAACTTCAGCACTATATAAGCTGAAGTTTTTTAAAAAACTTTCTAACATACTAGATAAATAATCAGACTGCCAACAATATCTAAATCATAAATTTCGAAAACAATAAACGTGAAAATGACAAAATTATCATTGTCTACTAACTTACGTGCGTAAAAATATTCATAAATTATTGTCTGCTAACTTACATAATTATTTATAATTTATTTTTAAATAATCTGATAAACATATTTATGAAAATCATCCCATGAACTGAAATTCCATAGCAGCACCAACAGCAACAGAATAAAGAAGAAGAAGAAAACGAAGGAGGAGAAGGAGGATGAGAAAGGGATTGAAGTTATTTAAAAAGTGGGTACAAGTTAAAAGTTTTTTAAAAAATGGGTATAGGTTAAATGTGGGCGACCAAATAGAGCGCCCCGTGCAATTTTTACCAATTCACGCCTAAATTCATCCAACCCGCCCAGAGATTAATAGGTTGGACTATAAATATTTTAGTTATGGTCTATTTGGACTGAGCCCAAGTTAACCCATTTTTTTTTGAATTTTTTACCTCCTATAGCAAAGGTTAACAACTTATTTATTTTTAAATAAATAACATTTAAAAAAATTATATTCTATAGATACCTTTTAAGGTTTATAGTAAAATATTTAATTTTCGTTAACTCCTAGCCCGAAGCCACTAAATACGCTATTCAGTTATACTATTTTCTTTCTCTCTCTAGTTTGATACATCTCATTCTCTTCCCCCGTCCCATTAAAATTTCCGCTATACTCCTCATTCTAACGGCATCTTCTCATATGGACAGACGATATTGCAATAAATACACCAGTCTCTCCGACAGGAACAGTCCTTAAGCAGTAGGAAACTGCAAATCGAATGTATATCCCATGATGCTCGGGCATAAGAACAAAGGGATTTACTATGAAAGAAAATTAAGGACGATTTCACTATCTTCGAATTGTATAATAGATGCACTCCTTCTTTACACCAACTGTCATAGAATTGATAAACCAAAAAAGCCATAGAATTTTCCCTTAATGTTTGCTCGTGCAATTAAATATAGCAGCAGTTCGTTAAGCATGACCTCACCAGAATTTGAAGAAGTTTCCACACAACTCAGAGTGAAATTTCCACGAAGGCGGCGGATTTTCACTATCGGCTTCTGGTGAATGGCGAATTCGCCGAAAATTAGGGTTTGTTCTTGAACAAAGACGGCTGAGTTTGGGGCTGAGCGACTTGATTTTCTGTTAACATATTTCAATGTATTTTCATGTATTTCATTGTATTTATTACTTTTTTTTATTGTAATTAAATGTATCTCGTTGTATTCCATGTATTGAATTGTATTCACTTTTTTTTTTAATTGTATTTTAATGTATCCCACTGTATTCTATGTATTTCATTGTATTTACTGTCTCGATATATGCCATGAATGTATTCATATATTTTTTTTAATTAACATAATTTATGTATTCAGATGTATTATATAATTTCTTTGAAGATTGCTATGTTTTTGGGGTACTTTTCGGTTGAGAATCTTTTTTATAACTAAAAATATAAAATTTGTGTATTATAATTAAGTTTATTGAGCTATATTAGGAGTCTATTATGTTAATTGATTCACTTTTCGTTTTAAAAACAATGTAATTCCCTATTTCACGCCGTGAATACAGTCGAATACAATAAGATGTTCAGCTGTAATCCCTTGTTTCACTCCATGAATACAGTCGAATATACTCGAATACAACAAATGATTAGTTGGACTTCCCTGATTCATGCCTATTTTTTATACTGTATTCATGAATACAATAGCTTAATACATCAAATACATCTTATAACCATAGAAAAGGTATCTATAATCCGTAATATAGCAAATGGTATCTATAGATGGCTAATTACTACTAAAAGATAGTGCTTTATGAAAATTTCTCTTATTTTTTTATATCTCATTCTGACCCATTAAGTCGCACAAACACAACCCATGAAACTCACTCAAAATAAATGGATCTCAACCTAACTTATCTAGAAATTTACTTAGTTGCCCAAATTTTACTCTCTTTTTTGGTGTTTTCAATTTTCTGGTCTTTTGTTTTTCTGCGCCACTCACCCACCCCTACTCCTCCCAAACCCCCTTGAAAAATAATTACCTTTTTTTTAATTTTTAATTTTCTATTTTTTTATTTTCTGCACCACCCGCCCACCCCTACCCTCCCCCCTCCTAACAAGAATGGTACCTAACCCTTAGATTGAGGAAAAGGCCCTACAATGTCCATTTCTTCTTTCATGAAACGCCATGGTGATATGACTTAATGCAACAGTTTCGCCGGTCGATGCATATATTAGCGTATCGTTGGCACATATTGTACCTTGCTACGAAGTTTTCTGCTTGCTCTTCCATTTTTGGCCACTAATATCCTACCCTTATTAATGTCTTCACCAACGATCTTCCCCAGGCATGATTGCCACAATGTCCCCCGTTTACTTCTCTTATTACATATGTTGTTTGTGACGGTCTAAGGTATCATGCTAAAGGTTCATCAAATATTTTGCAATGTAAATTCCTATGAATTAAGCAATACTGAGCAGCTTTCAACCGTAACAATCGGGATTTCTTCTTATCATCAGGTAAAATACCACACTGCAAAAAGTTCATAAATTCGTTTCTCCAATCCCAAGTTAAATTATTAAAATTTACCTCTATTGACTTGGTCGAGGACTAAATGAAACAGATGTACCACAACAACATTTTCTGCATTTGTTGCATGAGCAACAAACGCGAGATTTGCCAATGCGTCTACTTCTGCATTTTCGTCCTTGGGTATTTGCACTGTTTTCCATGTCTAAAAATGCCTAAGCAATTCCCGTACCTTTTTGAGGTATTGCTGCATTCATGTCTATTGCCATGTAAGTCCCCTGTATTTGATTAACTACTTCACTTTTGATCGCAATTTGTGCAATATCGAGCTATCGTGCTAGTTTCAAGCCTGCAATCACAGCTTCATACTTTGCCTCATTGTTAGTAATTGGGTACCATTTTATTACATGTCTTGTAATTTCTCTTGAGGGTGGAATTAAAACAATCCCCAAACTTACTCCTTTAACATTTGAAGAACTGTAAGTAAATAAGGTTCAAGTCTTCGGATTGGCTCCGATAAATATTCGTAGTTCTTTTTCTGCTTCAGGAACTAAGCTTGAGCTAAAATCTGCTACAAAATCTGCAACACTTGAGGTTTTATAGCGGGTTTAGTCTAATATAAAATATCATATTCATTGAGTTCTATAGCCCATTTAGCCAACATACCTAATAATTCTTACTTATGTAATATATTTCTTAATGGAAAAGCAGTTATAACAGAAATAGAATGACATTGAAAGTAAGGTCGTAACTTTCTTGACGCCATAATTAAAGCTAAAAGAAGTTTTTCTAGGTGAGGATATTGTGTCTCAGCATCTAGTAAAGGCTATTTACATAATAAATTGGATATTATTTACCTTTATCGTCACGTACCAATACTGTGTTTACCGCTAATTCTGACAAAGCAAGGTAGATAAGAAACCTCTCTGCATCTTTTGGTTTTGCTAATAGAGGTGGATTTGACAAATACGCCTTTAAGTCCTTTAGAGCTTGTTGACACTCGTCAGTCCATATCAGAGATTGGTGACCAAAATATTTCAAGAAAAACAGGTTTTGCTTTTTCAATATTAAAAAGAACTCAAAGCATTTTTCTGATGACTTTGATTTAAACCTTCCTAGAGCTGTTACTCTAACTGTTAATCTTCGTACTTCTTTATTGCTGGTGAGTATGTCTGGTATTTCTTCAATAGATTTGATAGGTGCGAGATTTACTTCAATACCCTTGTTAGAAACAAGAAAACCTAAAAACTTACCTGAAGCCACGCCAAAAGCACACTTTTCCGGATTTAACTTCATGTTATACTTTTGGAGAATTTCAAAGGTCTCAAACAAATGTTGAAAATGATCCTCCGCTTGTGTTGGCTTGACCAACACATCGTCTATGTAGACTTCCATAGTTTTACCCAGGTATTCTTGAAACATTTTGGTCACCAATCTCTGATATGTGGCTCCAATATTTTTCAAACCAAATGGCATGATTTTGTAGCAATAAGTCCCCATATCTGTGATGAATGAAGAATTTCTCATCTAGAGGGTCCATTTTTATATGATTATAGCCAGAACAAGCATTTAAAAAACTTAAAAGGTCATTATTTGCGGTTGAATCAATCAACTAATTTATGTGTGGCAAACGAAATGAATCTTTGGGACAAACTTTATTTAAATTAGTATAATCAATGCAGACTCGCAATTTCCCATTCTTTTTTGGAACCTCAACAATATTAGTTAACCAGTCAGGGTACTTTACTTCTCGTATTGAACTAATTTTCGAAAGTTTTTGTACCATTTTGGGATTACTTAATTTTAGAAATCCACATGCTTTATTTAATTTTGCTTGACAGGTGGGTGTAATAGATCCTCATTTAGCTTATGAGTCATCGCCTTTGGTGGTATACTTGTCATATTTGAATGCGACCAAGCAAATCAATTTGCATTAGCAGGTAAAAATTTAATTAATTTACCTTTCATTTCTAGGCTCAAATTTGCTTCGATGTAAACTTTTCTATCTTGAGGTGAGCGCCCTCCACTTACAACCAAAAGGTTGTGAGTTAGAGTCACCCCATGAACAAGGTGGAGAGTTCTTGTAGTGAGGGATGCCGGAGGTCTATTGGAAATAACCTCTCTACCCCAAGGTACGGGTAGGGTCTGTGTACACACTACCTCCCTAGACCCCACTAATGGGATTATACTGGGTTGTTGTAAAATTTTCTATCTTGCCAATGGACATACAATATTACAGCCTCGAGATCCTCCGTGGTTATTTTAATGTTCTTATTTTCCTCTGAATCTTGAATCACACCGGGTCTTAAATCGACATCAGTATGACCTTGTGTGTTTTCAGTTTAAGGTATGAACAGAGGTGTGCTCAGCTGAATTCTTTAATTGCTATTTCACATATGTATTGTTGGTTGTTGTATTTGCAATTACCACTGAATTAATACTTCGTGGATCTTGTTGATCTCCATGGATTTGTCGGATCCACATTGCGAAGGGAGTTTGATAACTTAATGCAACATGGACGGGAAAACATGTATATCATTAATCCATGGCCTTCCCAAGATTATACTATAGGCCATATCCGTGTTGATCACCTTGAACTTTGTATTTTTGATGATTCCTTCTACAAATGTGGCCAGTACAACTTCTCCTTTTGCAACAACGCTTGATTTATCAAAATCTAGACAAAGACTGTGACTTTGGTATGACCTTGTCATTAGCTTGCATTTCATTTACTACTCTTCAATCAAGACTCGTTTTACATTAGTACAGGTAAATATATTACGAGTGCATCATTTTGAAAAATCATCAAACCGCCCGCATATTCATCAACAAACATTATATTGTCACCATTCAAGACTTGACGAGCGCATTTTCCATGAGCGACGGTAACTTTTGATGTCTTTTTCAGGGTTGTGTATGTTACCCCATTGACTTCATTTCCTCCGGTTATGACGTTGAATATTCTCTTTGGTGATGGAGGCTTTAAGGGTTCTTGCTTGTTTTTCATATATCACAGTTTCCCTTTCTCACTAAACAGATCAATAAAGTAGCCCCGCTTCAATAAATGTTCAACCTCCCCTTGCAATATGTTGTTCTATGTAGGGGTGTTTGTCAGTCGGTACAGTACGATATTTAAATATTTCGGTTTGGTATTTTCGGTATTTAGCTTCTTAAAATGCTATACCAATATTGTACTGTGATGAACCAAACGGTCATCACTTATTTTAAATTAAATTCTATGATTCTAAGGCCTTTAAAACCTTATTTAGAGTCACCTCGATTTGCATGCGTAGTCTAGGCGTGTAGCCGAAAAGCTTAAATATGAAAATCTATGAAAAATGATAAAATTTGGTTATAAAATGAGTTAACTTGACTTCGGTCAATATTTTGGATAAACAGACCGGACCCATGAATTGACGGTCCCAGGGGATCCGTAGAAAAATATGGGACTTGGGCGTATGTCCGAAATTGAATTCCGAGGTCCCGAGCCCGAGAAATGATTTTTTAAAGGAATTTTTTTCTGAAATTATTTAAGGAAATTGGGAATGAAATTTGATTAGAACGTGTTGGTATCGGGCTCGTATTTTGGTTTCGGTGCCCGATACATGTCTTATATATGATTTTAGATGTTTCTATAAAATTTGGTGAAAAATGGACGCTGTTTGACGTGATTTGGACCTAATTTGCTAAAGTTGATGTTTTAAGAAGTTTGAGAAAAATGCTGTGATTTTGAGGTTTAGTTTGTTGATAATGATGTTATTTTGGCGATTTGATCGCACGAGTAAGTTCATATGAGGTTGTTGAGTTAGTACATGTATTTGGTTCAGAGCTCCGAGTTCTCGAGTGTGTTTCAGATGCGATTCGGGAAGTTTGAACTCAAGAAAAACTTGCAGTATTTCTGCTACAGGTGCCCATGCATGTTGTTCATCGCGATAGAGTAGTCACTCTCGCGATCGCGTAAGGTAAATGGGGACATGGGTGGATTTGTCCATCGCAAACGCGTGGCCACAGTCGCGAACGCGGAGCTTTGGGGGATTGCTCATCGCGAACGCGACCTGTGTGACGCGAACGCGTAGAGTTAATTGGAGGGGGATGGGATTTGGTCGTTCTTCTATGCGAACACGTACGCTCATCTGCGAACGCGAAGGTCAGGGGAGTCAACCCTTCGCGAACACATGGAAGGACTCGCGATCGCGTAAGTCCACTTACTGGCAGCCCTTCGCGATCGCAACAGTGTTCACGCGAACCTCTTGGGGCGATTTTTAAAGGGATTCTTCCACACAACCTCTTAGGTAAGTAGTCCTTAACTCATTTTCTTCCATTTTCATCAATACCCATTAGATTTCTAGGCTTAAATCATGTGATTTAGGGGTAGAAAAGTAGGGATTGGGTAAAGTTAGGGCTTTTTGATTCAATTGCGATTTAGACCTCGTTTTGGGGTCGAATTCTAGAACAAATTATATATTTGGACTCGTGGGTAAATGGGTGATTTGATTTTGGTTCGAACCTCGAGTTTCGACCAAGCCGACCCGGGGTGAATTTTCAAATTTTTGGAAAGAATGATTATTAAGCATTGGAATTGAATTGTTTCGCATTTATTGATATTATTAAGTCGATTATGTATAGATACAATTGTGTTGGAGCCAAATTCGAAAGGAAATGTGGTTTTTGAGGATTAAGTTGGCTATGGAAATTCGAGGTAAGTGTTTGGTCTAACCTTAGGTTGAGGAATTAGGAGTTGTGTCTTACTTGCTACGTGTTAATTGTGGAGTACGACGTATAGGCATGGTGACGAGTATCTATACGTCGGTGTCAAGCATGCCCGTGAGTCTTGTATTGTGATTGTTATGAATCCGTTGTGAATTATTGTGCTTCGCATGTTATGGAAATATCAATGTTCCCTTGCCAAGATATTATTGAAATATTATTGTTCCCTTGCCAGGATTCTTTGTGATTGTTGTTGGTAATGAAATAGGAGCGGGTGGTACGCCTACCACAAGATATAACGAAATGGGAGCGGGTGGTACGTATACCACAAGATATAATGAAATGGGAGCGGGTGGTACGCCTACCACAAGATATAATGAAATGGGAGTGGGTGGTACGCCTACCACAAGATATAATTAAATGGGATCGAGTTGTACGTCTACCAAGAGATATGATGAAATAGGAGCAGGTGGTACGCCTACCACGAGATATGATGAAATGGGAGCGTGCGGTACGCCTACCACAAGATATAATGAAATGGGAGCGAGTGGTACGTACCATGAGATATAATAAAATGGGAGCAGGTGGCATGCCTGCCACAAGATAAATGAAATAGAAGCGGGTGGTACGCCTATCATAAGATGAGAGAAATGGGATCGGGTTGCACGCATGCAGCGAGATATGAAATGAAAGTGAAATATGTATTTGTTGTACCTTACTATTGTTAGTGGTTGGATTGGACTCCTTTATAATTCTCTTGATATTATGTCTTACCCGTTGTTCCCCGAAGCATGTTTTTCCCCTCTCATCTTTACATGTTTATTTCTGTTGTACTTTCCATTATATATTATATAACCGCACAGGTTTAATTGGTAGTGTGGTCCTAGCCTCGTCACTGCTTCGCCGAGGTTAGGCTAGATACTTACCAACACATGGGGTCGGTTGTGCTGATACTACACTCTACACTTTTTTGTGCAGATCCCAGTGCTGCACACTTCGGACAGTAGATCGGGTGGCTACCTACAGTCCACGTGGAGATCCAAGGTAGACCTGCAGGTGTCCGTAGGCCCTGGCATCTCCTCTATCCTTATTTCCTGTTTCATTCTCTTTATATTCGGAGACAATGTATTGGTATTTTCTTCAGACTTCGTGTGTAGTAAATCTTACACTGTCTGTGACATTGTGACACTAGGTTTTGGGATGGTCGAGACTTAAGTATTTCTAATAGACGTAGTCTTCGTATATTTTATCGTTGTCTTCCGCTCAAATTTGAATTCTCACTGTTATCACGTTATAGCTTTATTAATTACTAAAAAAAAACAATTGATTAATGAGGTAAGTAATTAAAGGGTTGACTTTCCTAGCTCACATTAGTAGGCGTCATCACGACTCCCGAGGGTGGAAAATCCGAATCGTGTGTAACGACCTGATCAGTCGTTTTGAGCTATAGCGCTTTGTTCAGCAGTTGGAAGTCATGAACAGCTTCATTTCAGGTATATTGACTTGTGCGTATGGTCAGAGTTGAAATTCGGGAATATCGGAGTCAAATTGAAAAGAAAATTTTCATTGCGGCAGCCTTAAGTTGAAGAAAATGGCTAAGATTGGAATTTTGAGCAAATGACCTCGGAATCGGGATCTGAAAGTTCCAGCAGGTTTGTATAATGATTTCGGACTTGGGCGTATGTCCGAATTTGGTTATGGATAACCCGTGAGCATTTCGGCGTATATTGTTGAAGTTAGTATTCTAGAAGAATTTCATAAATTTGGGTTGGAAGGCATTTAAGTGTTATATATGTCTGTTTGGGATTCCGAGTCTGGCAATAGATCTGTATGGTGATTCTGGAGTTGGGAGCGCGATTGGAAGTGAATTCGGATGTTCGGAGGTCATTTTGAAGTCATTTGGCTAAATATAAAAATTTGAAGGTTTTTGAGAAAATTCGACCGGAAGTGAAAATTTTGATATCGGGGTCGGAATGCAATTCTGAAAGTTGGGGCAAGTCTATAATATCGAATGTGACTTGTGTGCAAAATTTGAAGTCATTCCGGAATGATTTTGGTAAGGTTTAAGACACTGAATCTCTTTTAAGGAAGCTTAAGTTGGAAAAGTCAACCAGATATTGACTTATGTGCTAGAGGACTCGAAATGCAAATTTTATGGTTTGGATAGCTTCATTAGGTGATTTGGGACTTAGTAGTGTGTCCGGAATATTTTTGCGATGACCGGTGTAGAATTAAGCTTGAATCGGCAAAGTTAGTATTTTGACGAATTCCGGTTGACAGGTGAGATTTTGATCCGAGGGTGGGAATGGAATTCCGAGAGTTGTTGTAGCTTCGTTATGTAATTTTGGACTTGTCTACAAAATTTGAGGTCATTCGGACGTGGTTTGGTTGGTTTTTTTATCAAAAATAGAATTTGGAAGTTCTTGAGATTCATAGGCTTGAATCCAATGATGATTTGATGTTTTGATGTTATTTTGGGTGTTCTGAAGGCTGGGACAAGTTTGAATGATATTTTGGAACATGTTGCTATAATTGGTTAAGGTCTCGAGGGCCTCGGGTGGATTTCGGAAGGTTAACGGAATGGAATTCAGACCCAAAAGAAAAGAAAAAGCTGCTGCAATTTCTGCTGCTAAGCTGTCTTTGGACAGCAAATGTGCAGTCGTGGAGCATACTTCGGAGGCCTATATATTTTGATCTACAAGGAATTTTAAGATGATTCAAAACCAAAAGTTGTATCTCTTTGTGTGTAGTTTTCAGAAAGCAAAAGAAATCGTAATTTGGACATCTGTAGAGAAAGTTATGATCGATTGAAGTTGACTGGTGGAGCAGTTTCTCCAGAATTTTCTGATTTCATGGAGCCGATCTTAGTTTCTCATATCTTGGGATATATAAAGAGTTATATGGTGTACACCCTATCAAATTAAAGATCTTCGAGTATAGTTTCTAAATCTTCAAACCGTTTGTCATTTGGATATTTATACAAGGCGTTATGGGTGTTTAAACAGAAGGTGTCCGACAAGGAAAAATTTTAATAGGATGTACAACTTGTATAGTACAAGTGCAAGGTACAACTCGACGAAGCACGAGCAGATTCTTTAAACACGGATTTCGCTTATTTCTTTCATTTCTTTCATTTGGCTTGGATGATTTTGGAGAGAATTTCAAGGGGGATTTCATCAAGCATCAAAGGTGAGTTGTTTCTACTTATTTTCAAGTTAAATACATGATTATTATGTGAAATTAACCTAGAAATTCATGGAATTAAGCCTAAAATTGATGAACTAGGGCTTGGGATTTTGAGATTTAAATATGGAATTTGGAGGGTCAAATAGACTCCGATTTTGGTAAATTTGACATGTATAGACTCGTGGCGAGACGAGGAATCCGGTAATGTGAGTTTTGTAATTTTTCGAGAAGTGGGCCCGTGGCTCGAGTTTTGCTAGTTTCGAGATTTTTTATATATTTTGATTGTTTTCGATTGGGTATTGTTCCCTTGGCATAGTGTGATGTATTCGCTCTGATTTTGGTTAGATTCGACGCGCGAGAAGGCCAAATTGAGGGGCAAAGGTGCCGCGAGCATGAGATTTCGCCGGTTCGAGGTGAGTAATACTTGTAAATGATATCCTGAGGGTTTGAAACCCCGAATTTGCACATCATAGTGCTGTATTGAGGTGACTTGCATGCCGAATATGAGTGTGGGGTAGAACACCGTTGGGAATTGTGACTTGGTCCGTCCATGTTGTTGATTTTTACGTTGTATTTGACTGAAACTGCTTGTTATCATCATAATTTGGGCTGATTGCCATGTTTGGGCTTTGTGCCAACTATGTGAATCCTTCAGGGATTAATATCACTGTTTTCATATTATTTGATCTCGATCCAGTGTTTTAATACTGTTTTGCAAATTCAACCATTTTTCATGATTTGAAAACTTAAATGATATCTTACTGAAGTTTTGAGCTGAGAACTGCTATTTTATTGCTGCCCAAGGGGCTTATATGCATTTCTGGACTGAGCATGGATTGGGTTGCGCGCCGCAGAAGTGTTATATGTGCATTTCTGGACTGAAGATGGATAGGGCTACACGCCGCAGCGGTGTGATATTGATATTGCGCTTGGGCTGTAGGAGCCTCTCCGGAGTCTGAACCCCCTACAGTGAGTGCGGGTACCCAAATGGATCGGGCTGCGCGCCGCAGTGGTCATATGCATTGCATTGCATTCATGCATTGGTTCCTATTTGTACTACGTGTCATGACATCCAGCACTCTCATTTCATTGGCATCCATGCTACTTCTTGCACTGTTTACCAGATACCCTGGTATTAATTGTTAGTAGAGTGTTGTGCCCGAGGGGTTGACTTTTGTGATGACTTGCACTTTCTGATTACGCATTCGTTTGCTTAACTGTTGAAAAAGATGTTTTCAAAAGAGGTTTTAACTGAGCCAGATATTTTCTAAAGGATTTCACGGTTTTACTGATTTCTTAAAGGATTGCACTGTTCTTTATAGCATGATGGAGTGTCTTACTTGATTTCTGCTGCTTAGTTGTTATTTACTTTTATTACTCATTGAGTTGGAGTACTCACTTTACTCCCTGCACCTCGCGTGCAGTTGCAGGTATTCGTTACCCGGTAGAGGGTTAGAGCTGATGGAGGGTTTTGTTATCATAGCTGAGCAAGGTGACTGCCAGCGTTCGCAGCACCGGACTTCGTCCTTTGATTCCAGATTTTATTTTGTATATTATTATTGGCCCAGTAGTTATGTTCAGTCTTTTTTAGATGCTCGTGACTTGTGACACCCCGGTCGGGCTGTGTTGGGTTGTAGATATCGATTATTATTGTCATTAAGTTATATTTATCTATTCATTTATGTTTTATAATTTTGAAAGAGGCATCGTTGTTCTGTTGGCTGGCCTTGTCTTCACGAGAGGCGCTATCACGACCGGGTTTGGAAATTGGGTCGTGACAAGTTGGTGTCAGAGCCTAGGTTACTAGGTCTTAAGAGTCATTAGCAGGTTTAATAGAGTCTCGCGGATCGGTTAGAGACGTTTGTATTTATCCCCGGGAGGCTGCAGAACTTTTAGGAGAAACTTCACATTCTTGGAATTCTTATCGTGCGTACTTGATTCAGCTTGAGATATAACTCTTAAAATTCTTTCCACACATCTGTATGCACACATGAGCGCTCAGTATTACATGTGCCTTGGTGGTTTGTGATTCCCCAATCGAGGGGCGAGATGTAATCTCCGTGAGTATGTTGGGCCTGTCTGGAGGACTTGAGGTCGGATCTTGCCTATGGCTTGAGCACTGAGGTGCTGATTGTGTGAGCAAGTGTTTTGAACTTATATGTTCGGTATTGTCCTTGTTAGCCGGAATGGCGGTTGGGTATCCATGTGATGAGTATATTAGTACTGCGAGACGTATCTATATGACTTGGTAGTGACGAAGGAGTCTGCTGGATAATAGATGAACTGATAAATGATTTGTTTCCTGTTATGATTTGATATGTAGCCAGAGTTATAGGCACGTGAAGAATCTTTTCATGTCTCCTGTTTGGAGTGAAGTATATTTTATGTTACGGTATGAGTTTAGACTCAGGAAGACTAAGTGATTGTGTAATGTGTATGACGGTGGAAGGTATACAAAAATGTTAATTGGAGGCAAAGCAGGTGGGTTATCTCATGCGGAATAATCTATGTAGGTGTGTTCCTTATAATGTTGAGTAGAGAGTTTCTTTT
>MU776930.1:32878-71580 GCA_026770625.1 Nicotiana glauca | reverse complement strand
AACGCTCTGATTACCAGCAGAAAAGACTCTGATCCCCAACAGAAAAGAAATATGAGAGAGTCTTAGCGGTAAAACTCCAATCCCTAGCGGAAAAGTAATATAAATGAGAGAGTCTTATCGGAGAAAACCTTCACGGGCACCATAAGGCGATGAAAGCTGAGAGAAAAAACAAAATGAGAGAGGCTTGATAGTGAAAACCTTTGGGCACCACAAGTCAAATAAGGGTGAGAATCAGATGGGTAATCACCAAATGAAGATTTTGAAAGATGATTGACGACGGAGGATAGGCCATATGTGCATATCATGACCATTAGAGTCGGTATCCGCATTTGATAGGTTTTTTAGTTTCTCTTATTAGAGAGTCATTTCTTTACTTTGTCTTTTATTTTGTTTCCTTTTATCTTTATCCTTTCATCAAAAAAAAATCCCCAGTAGAGTCTGTTTGGTCAGAACAAGTTAGAAATGACTTCAAAATTTGCCATCAGCTTTCCAATTATGCAAGACGGAATCTGATTGGTACACCCAAGTGGTATAAGTCAGGAGGGAACAAACGCAAGGCAATGTCCAGAAGGATATTCCCCAGCAAGAGGAAATTGACAAAGGGGTGGATCAGTGTCAAGGAGGACACCTCCATCAAAAAGCGAAGGTTAATGACCTCAAGGCCAAGGCCAGTGAGACTCAAAGGTCGGGAAAATGCCAGTTCCCTAGATATGCCACATAAGAAGGGGGGATATCCCCAGCAGAAAAGGTATTTCCAGTGACAAGGGTGAATGAAGAAAATGGTTCATCAGTAAAACATGCAAGATCCTCAAACAGGTCACTATAATAGGAATTTGGGTGGTCAGGATACCAGTGGAAAAACAACGGGGAAAGGCTTGTGAATAAAGAGTCGTCAAGAAGGGCGGGGAAGCAAGAAAGGGAAAAACTATCCCCAGCAGGAATATCATCCCCAGCAAATAATAACATCCACAACAAGCCTTGATAATGAAACGCAGAGCAGGGAAGGAGAAAAGGAGAACCATCCCCAGCAGGAGTGGCACAACCAACCACCGCGTTTTAAACTAACAATTTTTCTTTGATTTGAAGCAGGAAAAAGAAGTAGCATTGATGGCGGAAAGGCATGCCACAAGGAAGATTATCAAACTGGAGCAGAAAATTTTCCTTTCATTTGTAAAATTTTCTGGAAGTCAGATATTCACTTGGGGAAGAAAAAATAACACCAGTCTTGAGGGAGGTGGGTTTAGAACCGATGTTATCCCCAGCAGTGTTGAAAGAAGGAAAACAAGTTTTAATGAAGGAAGCTGTATCCCCAGCAGACAAAACAAAGGGACGAAACTGGTGTTCAGAAAAGCAAGAAGTCAGTGTCATCCCCAGCAGCTTTCGAAAGAATAAAGCACCAGTTTTGAAGGAAGGAAAATTTCCCCAGCAGTGTTCTCCTCAACAGTGTTATCCCCAGCTGATAACATTTTTTTATCCCCAGCAGTGTTGAGAGAAGGAAAACAAGTTTTAATGAAGGAAGTTGTATCCCCAGCAGACAGAACAAAGGGACGAAACTGGTGTTCAGAAAAGCAAGAAGCCAGTGTCATCCCCAGCAACTTTCGAAAGAATAAAGCACCAGTTTTGAAGGAAGGAAAATTCCCCCAACAGTGTTCTCCTCAACAGTGTTATCCCCAGCTGATAACATTTTTTATCCCCAGCTAATAGCTTCTTATTTTTCATTTTAGCCTGGTGTAATAAGGAGGTCGGTAGTCAGTAACAGCAACAGCAGTAACAACAAGATCAGAGCTTCATGGTAGTCCCAACTACCAAAACTTTCTAAACTACACGCGACCTGATTCCCTTATAACCCGGGATATGTAGGCTGTCCAAAACTAGGACTCGGTTGCACCTTTTCTTTTATTTTTCTATAACGATATGGTCAAAAATTAGTCACATGGTTCACTTTATCTTTGCCCGAAAACTCTTCGTGTTTCCGAGCAAAGAGGGCAACTGTGAACACCTAATTTTTGACCGTATTTAGATTTTTCACTCTACGTATTTTATCTTTTGTTTCATTGTTTTTATAGGATAAAAATATAAATTTTAAAAAGTCAATTATTACTATTAATATTATTATTATTTTTAAATTATTTTTTTAAAAAAAATTCCGAAAATATTAAATATTTTTTTTATTTTGGTTGGTTTTAAATAATAGAAAAAGGAAAGAAAGTTGGAAATAAAAAAATAAAAGTTAAAAGTGGCTGAAAATTTAAAAAAAATCAAAAGTAAAAGAAAGTTGAATTTTTAAAAGAAAAGTAAAAGAAAGTGGCCTTTTCTTTTAAAAAATAAAAGCAAAGAAAGGTGGGGATTTATTTTATAAAAAAATAAAAAGCAAAAAATAAGTGGGATTTCCTTTATTTAAAAAATTAAAAAAAATAATTTAAAAAAAAAAAAGAAAATCTGAAATTTTCGAAATTTTTTGCTATAAATAGAAGGGATAATTTGGGGTTCAAAAAAGAGGAGAAAAAATAGGAGGAACAAGAAAAATGGTAAGAAACATTCTGAAAAATCCGGAGAATATACACAAAATATACAGAATATACAAAAATTCAGAAGAAGAAATCGAAAAGATCTTGAGAAATTCAGTAGAAAAGTTTTAAGCAAGTTTGGGTTCGGGTTTCAAGCTGGTTGATTCCTGCGTTCGTGTTGCACTACTGTTGTTATTGTTGTTGTATGCTACTGTTATTCTGCTGATCTTCCTCTTCCTTTTGATTTCCATATCAGGTACACAAATGATACACTAGCTATTGTAAGTTGAAACATGAAGCATGAATACATATGAAAGAGTGGAAGTTTGAAGTCTTTAATTAGTTTTAACCTTCTTCTTCACTGATTATAGTTAGAATATTTCATATACTACGATTATGTAAATTTCTGCCCACTTTTGTGTAATTGGACAGCTTTGTAGTAGTGTAATAAATAATGTTCTATTTTAGCTTGGTTATTAGGTAGTACACGTTCAAATGCATGACAAGTATAATCAGGTTAGTAGACCTCTAATTATTAGGGCGATCTAATTTCAGCATGCAAATGGTTTGAACTTAGAATTAAAATTAGACCTCGAAGTTACCCCATTCCAATTGATTATTTTTCTACAAGTTGCAGTAGTTTGTTTAATTAAATATCATCATTTTTATATTCCAGCTTTGCAAAACCATGAACATGTGTAGAATAAATTAACTAGGCCCAATATTGGAATAAGATGGCCAAGGTCCTATTTAACACTACATGCGATGGACCTGGGCCCATGTTGGCAAACGGACTGCCCGTATTGCACCTATTTTCTGATTTAACAAACCGTGTTCGGAACTCGATTATAACAATTCTTAAGCATGTAATTTAATTAGGACTTTTTCTTCTTTCATTTTTAGAGACAAACAAAAATAGAAAAATATAGTTACTTTAGGATTATCCTTTTAAAATAAACGAGACGATCCTCGCCAAATAAAACGCACGAATTGCGGGGCCCTCATTAAATATATATATAAAAATACTTAAATTTTGGGATGTGCCGTTTAGTGAATTTCACGACCTCCCCCAAAATAATAACGTGTTATTTTCTTTAGGCGCGTATTAAAAATTTCACTTTCTTAAACTCGGGTGCACATTTATGTGACCCAAATCCAAATCTCAACGGAGTCAAAATATATCAATAACCACGGGTACATTGATGTGACGTGGTTTGAGATGTGTTTTCACGACGTTGCAATTCTTATAAAATAATAATAATAAAAAGCGGTCGAAAGTTAAAATTTGCACATAAGTTAAAGCATGTTATAAAATCAGATAATTAAGCCGAATATGACAGTTGAGCGACCGTGCTAGAACCACAGAACTCGGGAATGCCTAACACCTTCTCCCGGGTTAACAGAATTCCTTATCCGGATTTCTAGTTCGCGGACTGTTAAATAGAGTCAAACCTTTCCTCGATTCGAGATTCAAACCGGTGACTTGGGACACCATAAATCTCTCAAGTGGCGACTTTGAATCTCTTAATAAATGAATCTCGTTTCGATTGTCCTTTAATTGGGAAAACTCCCTTTACCACGCCCTTCGCGGGGCGCGGTAGCGCCGAAAGGAGGTGTGACAATGTTGACCATTTGTTCTCACGATTTTTAGGCCTTGATAAACCCAGGATCTATTTTATCATGTATTACCCCATTTGTCGCAAATAAAATTGGTATAGTTCCTAAAATACTAAGTGATCGTTTTGCGGTATCTACACCGATCGGAGAATCGATTATTGCTAGACGGGTTTACCGAGCTTGTATGGTGTCAGTTTGTGGTCATCAAACCTCAGCCGACCTAGTTGAGTTAGAGATGTTGGATTTTGATGCTATCATGGGCATCCACTGGTTGGCAACTTTCTATGCCACAGTTGGTTGTCGAGCAAAGATAGCTAAATTTCACTTTCCGGGTGAGCCATTCCTTGAATGGGTAGGTAATACAGTTACAACCGGAGGTAGGTTTATTTCCTGTCTGACGGCGAGGAAAATGATAGCAAAAGGGTGCATTTATCATATTGTGCAAGTTAAAGATGCATATGTTGATATACCTACACTTCAGTCTATTCCAATTGTAAAGGAATACTGGATGTATTTCCAGATGAACTTCCAGGTATTCCTCTAGAGCGACATATTGATTTCGGCATCGATTTGCTTCCGGGAATGCAACCAATATACATCCCTCCATAAGAATGGAACCTATCAAATTGAAGGAGTTGAATGAGCTGTTAAAAGATTTACTAGAGAAAGGTTTCATCGGACCAATAACTCACCTTGGGGTGCACTGGTATTGTTTGTACGAAAGAAAGACGGCTCGCTGAGGATGTGTATCGATTATAGGTGTAACGCCCCAGACTATAGACAGAGTCCCACACCGGCAAAACACAAGAGGGATGCTAGGTATATAAGTTAACAAGCCTTAGACCCTAGTGACGCGTTTTAAACCCGTGAGGGCGCAAGCCCAGAGCAGACAATATCACTAGTGGGCTGGGCTGGGCTGTTACAGATGATATCAGAGCCACTCTTGTATCAGCCTTGCCGATGGTGGGTCAGATCAGAGTTCAGTGCTGAGTCTAGGCGAATCCCATACGGTGGGCAAACCTCAGCGAGGATGCTGAGTCCATAAGAGGGGGTGTATATAACGCCCCAGACTATAGACAAAGTCCCAAATTGGTAAAACACAAGAGGGATGCTGGGTATATAAGTTAACAAGCCTTAGACCCTAGTGACGCGTTTTAAACTCGTCAGGGACCAGGCCCAGAGCGTATAATATCACTAGCGGCCTGGGTTGTTACAATAGGCAACTAAACAAGGTAACTATTAAGAATAAGTATCCACTTCCAAGGATTGACGACTTGTTTGATTAGTTATAGGGAACTAGATGATTTTCAAAGATATATTTAAGGTCAGGATACCACCAGGTCAGAGTTAGGGAGAAAGATATTCCCAAGACAACCTTCAAGACTCGATATGGCCACTTCAAGTTCCTTGTCATATCCTTCGGGTTGACGAATGCGCCTGCCATATTTATGGATATGATGAATAGTCTATTTAGGCCATATTTAGATCTGTTCGTGATAGTTTTTATTGATGATATTCTAGTTTGTTCACGTTCAGAGGATGAGCATATGGATCACCTGCGAGCGATACTCCAAACCCTCTATGATAATAAATTGTATGCCAAGTTTTCTAAATGTGAGTTCTAGTTGAATTTTGTAGCATTTTTGGGGCACATTGTATCCGATGGAGGTATAAAGGTAGACAATCAGAAGATTAAGGTTGTGAAATACTGGACTAGACCTACCACTCCGACAGAGGTTCATAGCTTTCTAGACTTAGCAGGATGCTACCGAAGGTTCGGAGAGGGTTTTTCTTCTCTTTCAGCACCATTAACGAAGTTGATGCAGAAAGTACCTAAGTTTCAGTGGATAGAGGTCTATGAGCAGAGTTTTCAAGAGCTTAAGAACATGTTGACCTCAGCACCAGTTATAGCACTTCCAGGGGGTCCAGATA
Organism: Nicotiana glauca; assembly: GCA_026770625.1. Lineage (NCBI taxonomy): Eukaryota > Viridiplantae > Streptophyta > Magnoliopsida > Solanales > Solanaceae > Nicotiana > Nicotiana glauca. Next base: position 65,524 of record MU776930.1, on the reverse strand, counting down.
GTTATACCATGTATTGCCATGCCTCAAGTGTCAAGTTAGGATATGTCCTGATGCAACATGGGAAAGTAATTGCGTATGCTTCAAGGCATTAAAGGAAGCATGAGTGGAATTATCCCTCCCACGACCTCGAATTAGCTGCAGTTGTCCATGCACTTAAGATATGTCGGCATTATTTATATGGTGTTCATGTTGAGTGTTCACAGATCATAAAAGCTTGCAATATATCTTCAAGCAAAAACAATTGAATTTGCGACAAAGGCGATGGCTTGAGTTATTGAAAGATTACGATGTTAACATTCTCTACCATCTAGGGAAAGCTAATATTGTAGCAGATTCCTTAAGTAGCCGATCTATGGGTAGCTTAGCACATGCAGAGGCCGAGAAAAGACAATTAACTAGAGAGATTCATCAATTAGCTTGTTTGGGGGTTCGGTTAGTAGACTCTGGCAATGGAGGAGTTGTACTCCAAAATACTGCAAAATCATCTGTCATAGCTGAAGTAAAGGAGAGGCAGTACGAGGACCCAGAGTTAGTCAAGTTGAGAGAGTGGATTCCATAACAGAAGAAGTCGTTGTTAGAACTCAAAGGAGATGGGGTTCAAATACAGGGGCAGTTTGTGTTCCGGATGTAGCAGGGCTACGAGACAAGATTATGTCAGAGGCACATTATTCATGGTATTCCATTCACCCTAGGTTGAAGACAATTTATCATGACATTAAGGATGTGTATTGGTGGAACGATATGAAAAAGAACATTGCGGAGTATGTCGCTCAATGCCCTAGTTGCCAGCAGGTGAAAATAGAGCACCAAATGCCCAGAGGGCTAATGCATACTATAGACCCGACATGGAAATGGGAGGCGATAAATATGGACTTTATCACGAGTTTACCTCATTCTCATCGTGTGGAATGTATGGTAAGTTTTCTGGTTTCATACATGTTGGTTTCAATTAGGTGTACGGAAGAGACTCTGGCAAAAAAATTTCCAAAGTATCTAAGAATAGATATTCGAGGATGAATGTTTCTAAGGGGGGAAGGATGTTACATCTCGCGTTTTTCGTATGTTAAAGTTTCGTCTTCAGTAAATTGACATAAACTCGATGATGAGATTATCTGGAGGTTAGCATATTTATACTATTTATAACAAGCAATAAGTAAGTGCCATGAAGGAAAAGGCACATGAATTAAAGAAAATAAGTTTCGTTGAAGGTTGTCGAATTGGGATAAACTACTGGTCGAGCGTTAACACCTGCTACTTATGGACCTGTACCATGCAAGGTACCATATGACCATGATAGTATGATGTATAAAGTATAATTTTAAGTAATTTGAGATGATTTTTAATTATACGGATAATTGGTTAATTACAGGATAACGAGACATTACCTAATAAGTGAATAAAATTTTAATATCTCACCCCAACCCCACGTGGTAGCTAGCCATGTTATAAAGGAATGACTAAGTCATTCCTGGCTAAGGTGTCGTGAAGACCATGTTTCATTTCCAAGACTTTGCCTAATCAAAGTCGTTCACTTAAAGACTAAACAAACCATGCCAATTTCTTTTTAAATGTTCTAAAACTAAGAACAGAAACATTAGGACGTCATATGATGCTTGCGGGATGAAGTAGACGCTAACCATTTTCTTTGCAATCACTTCCTACAAAAATACCAACAAGAATTATTAAAGTCTTAGCGACATAATTAAGTTTTGCGGTTCTAACGGAGTACGGTGCAACCTTTTTCAAGAATATCATACGAATTTTTCCCTACTCCAGGTATGTTAAGGCTAATATCTTCCTTCATTTTGCATGATCTCGTAATTACAAAAGATTGATAACAATCATAAAGAAAAATTTATATCCCGGAATTTACGTATATTTTGCTAGTCTCGCAAGTTACGTACATTTTTCTAGTTTTGTAAGTTACAATATTCTCCTTATCGGGACTTGATATTTAATTGAGTATTTCCTTTTTCAAGTCAAGAGAGTAGAGAATTTATATATACAGTATTAAAGTATTTTCATTACCATGGAGCTATAATCAATGGACAGGCCCCTATTGGGAAACCTCCGATCAGATGGTAAGTTATATACTGATCCTACTGTGGCTGAGTGCCTGTGATCGATCCTAGTTAGCCGAGATGCAGAGACTAGTATGGCCGAGTGCCTATGAGCGATCCTACTCTATATATATATATATATATATATATATATATATATATATATATCGAGCCTTATATGGTCGAACAACTATTTTACTCACTATATTGAGAGAGATGAGTCAGTATCAGCAGATAAGCATATCATTAGATTTTTTTTGACTCCCAGTTTCTTTTAGTTATTATATTACCAGTTCAGTTTCAGCTTCAGTATATTGCCTTACATACTCGGTACACTATTTTGTACTGACGTCCCTTTTTGGGGTGCTGTATTTCACGTGTGCAGGTCCAGACAGGCAGACGGGTAGACCTCCTCAGTAGGTGTTTGCCCGAGTTCAGCTTTATCGGTAAGCTCCCCTTCCTTCGGAGTTGCCGGGTCTAGAAGTTTTGTGTACATCTTGTGTATATATGTAGATAGGTTATGGGTAGGTCGAGGCCCTGTTCCGATCATAATGCACCTATCAGTAGAGGCTTGTAGACATATCTTGTGAGTTAGTGCAGTATGTTGGGCTTGTAAGCCTTGTACATATATTTTATTGGCTTTCCAGTTGTAGTAATTATGATTATGTTGACATTTAGTTAGCATTAGCCTCTATTCAGTTTTATATTTTGCATCACACATTATCTTGTAATGTGGCCCATGGCCAAAGTATGACATTACATGTCCAGAGTCTCTTAGTAGCAAGTGATACGCAAGGATATGTGAGGCACTGGGTGCCGGTCTCGCCCCTGGGCTCGGGGCATGACAAAAGTAGTGGAGTTTATCTCAGTATGCCCTTATTTGATCACTAACCTTGAAAGTTGTACGACAATCCCCGAGCTAAGTTCATCATCTTCTATCGATGACCCCAAATTTGCAAGGGCATCGACCTCGCCATTTTGTTCCCGAGGCATGTGTTGTAGCATCCATTCTCTAAATCGATGTAGAGACACTTGCAATTTGCCTAAGTAACTCTACATCCAATCTTCCCGAACCTCGAAAGTTCTATTGACCTGATTTACCACAAGTTGGGAGTCACACTTGGCCTCAATGACCTCTGCTCCCAAGCTCTTAGCTATCTCGAGTCCTGCAATCATGGCCTCATACTCGACCTCATTGTAATTAAATTTTAAGTTTTAATAGACTATTTAATTTTATTTCCTGTGGGTGGCTTCAAAATGTTGCCCATCCCGAACCCCTTTATATTCGAATCACCCTCCGTGAAAAGCGTCCACACCCCCAAAAATGTACCTGATTTTAACAATAGTCCCTTCATGACCTCGGGTACGAGGGCTGGCAAGAATTCGTCCACGAAGTATGCTAAGATTTGAGACTTAATGGCCATTCGGGGTTGATACTCAATGTCATACCCGCTAATCTCAACGGCCCATTTGGCCAATCGGCCCGAGAGTTCAGACTTGTGCAAAATGTTGCGAAGGGGGTAAGTGGTTACAACACAAATTGGGATACTTTAAAAATATGGTTTTAATTTCTTAGAGGCGCTTATCGGAGCAAGCGCAAATTTTTCCATGTGGGTACCGGGTCCCGGTTTCACCTAAAGTTCGGGTAACATAGTAAACAGAAAAATGCTAACCTTTCTCCTGTCATGCTAGGACACCACTTACTTCAACTTCTGAGACTGCCAAAAATAAGTAGACTTGCTCGTCCGATTTCGGAGTATGAAGAAATGGGGGCTCAAAAGATACCTCTTTAACTCTTCCAATGCCTGTTGGCATTTCGGGTCCAAGCGAAATTGTTTTTCTTTTTTAGCAGTGATGTTTAGCATAAAGTATATATATATATATTTATATGTATATTGCATCATGTTTTACTTTTGTTTCATGAATTTAGGATGTAAAATATGTTGATTTACATTAATCTTAGGTGTTTTTATGTGTAGGAATGATCCAGGAGCAATTGGGGGCGAACTGTGAGAAATTAGAGCCAAAATGGACAAAAACATGAAAATTGGAAATTTCCAGAAGCAGTGTACTCCAATTTGGCAGTGCCATTGAGGATGCCTAGTGCTGGGCAGGGCGCCGGTGGCATGAATCTTGTCCAAATTCTCCCGGGACACGATTATTTCGGCTCTAGACCTACCCAATACGTATAAAACCAAGACTAAACTTATTTGTGAGCGGGAGACGCCACTTTGAAGGGAGAATACACATGAGAAACATCAAAGAGCGAAGAGATCCCAATTTCTTCATCTTTTCTTAGTATTTTCAATCATTCAACACTTATGAAATGATTTGCTATTATCATGAGTGGCTAAAAAAACCCATAGTTTTGGGTTGTGATTTATCCATGAATATTGTTTTTCAATGTTGACTTGAACTTGATTACAATTCACTAATATATGGTTGTTTCTTTAATTTTGTGATTAATTGCTTAATTGTCTGGCAAGTAGTTAGGTTCTATTTACTATCTATGCTATGCTCAGGAAATCCATGTTTAGATTAGAGAAGAATTGAAGAGCACGATCTTAACTCTTGGGGGGGGGGGGCGAAATTGTGGTTAAGATTGGAATATACCTAGTTACCGTACTTAATTAAATATCGTAATCTTAATGCATTCTTAATAGATTAACTTCATAGGAATATAGGCGTTAATCTATTTTGAATAGGCGAGTAGTACTTCAGGAGAAGGCTATGAGTGCAATTATTATAGTCATTTTACTGCTTGATAATTTAGTTACTACTTAGAATTATAGTTTAGTATAATCACATTGTTGAACTCGAATTTTACTTGACTGAATAACAATATTGGTGAATTAGTAGGTTGTTGATACAAGTCTCTGTGTGTCCGGCACTTGACTTATCATTTTATTACTTGTACGATCACGTATAATTGTGTGTGCATTTGGGAGCAACAAGTTTTTGGCATCGTTGTCGGGGACTTAAATATTGACTACTTTCGAGTTTTGCTTTTATTGTTTATTTTGTCAAGTCTAACATTACTTGATTGTTACTCTGATCTCACGAACTTTGATTTAATGCGCAGGGTCAGAAGCCAGGACCGACTTCAAGGCTTTGACCCCAAACCTGAGAGAACATTTCATATGAGGTTGAAGGTAGAAAAGGACAACAATAATATTTAGGAACTTGTTCAATTTCCTGTGAACATGGAAGAGGAGCAACATATGGTTGTTCAGGAAGTGGTGATGCCCTCCATTGCTAATTTCACCTCCAGCATTGTGAAGCCCAGAATCACTAGGCACTTCGAACTGAAATAGAGCATGATCCAGCTACTTCATGCGAATAGGCTGTTTATTGGTCTTCGACACGAGGATCCACAACAATATATCCTGAACTTCATGGAGATTGGTGATACTTATATCACTACCAGGGTCACTCCAGACTATATGAGGCTCACAATTTTCACATTCTCTCTGTTGGGCGAAGCAAAGCGATGGATGAAGGCAAAACCAGCTAATTCTATTACATCATTGAATGATTTGGCAAGGAAATTCCTGTCAAGGTTCTTCCCTTCCTGAAAACTGCAAATATCAGAAGTGAGATAGTCGCCTTCAAAAAGAAAAAGGGGAGTCTCTACACTCGGCTTGGAAAAGGTTCAAGGGGCTAATCAAAGATTGTTCTCATCACAATTAGACAGGAGAAGTATTAGCTCACATTTTCATAGAAGGGATACATCCTGAAACAAAAATTGTGGTAGATGCTACAGCTGGAGGTCAAGTGTTTGAAAAAAGCTTCAACGAGATATATGCATTATTAACAAATTCTCCAGAAACAATCCAGATTAGCAAGGATAGATGGGCGGACACATAGTGCAAAGTCTGCAGGGGTTCTCGAGTTAGATGTCATCTCGGCATTATCAGCGCAGATTTATACACTAACCAACCAAGTCAATCAGATGACCTTGGTTATTAACAAGCAACAATCCGAGCCAGTGCAAAATCCAGAGTTTGTATATTTTGTGGGTAATACAAATCAAGGCTAGACAAATTAGTATGGGGAAACTTACAATCCTAACTGGAGAAACCACCCAAACTTCTCTTGGGGTGGAAACCAAGGTACTCAGAATCAGTATCGGCCTCAAGCACCTCCACAACAATATAGACTACCTCAGGTTGAACAATAAGCGAGTCCAACAAGTCACCTTGAGGAAATGATGAAAAAAATGATGGTTGAACAACAAGGTCTCACCAAAAAATTGATGGTTGAACAATAAGCCCTCACTCAGAAATTGATGGCTGATCAGTAAGCCCAAGCCGCAACAATAGGACATTTGGAGTGCCAAGTGGAACAACTTTCTGGTGCCCAAAATACCAGACCAGTTGGGGATCTTCCTAGTGATATTGAGCCCAATCCTAAAGATTAAGTCAATGCAGTTACCTTGAGAAATGGAACAACATTATAAGAAGTTCCAAAGAAAAAGAAGTATACTGAAGGAGGATTAGTGCCCAAGCCAGTTTAGGAGAATAAGAAAGAGAGCAAGGGATCAGAGCCAGTAATTGTGACAAGGTCACCACCTCCGTTTCCACAACGGCTACAGAAGCAAAAAGTTGATGCTAAGTATAAGAAATTATTAGATATTTTGAGCCAAGTGCATGTGAATTTGCCTTTGGTGGAAATTTTGTAGGAAGTGCCTAAGTATGCAAGGTATCTCAGAGATATTGTGGCAAACAAGCAAAGAAATACAGAGTTTGAAATAGTTGCACTTACTAATAATTGTAGTGCTAGAGTTCAAAGTTCAAAGTAAACTTCCTCCTAAGTTTAAGGATCCCGGGGTTTCACAATTCCTCTATCTCTTGGAAAACAAAAGGTTGGTAGAGCCCTGTGTGATTTAGGGCCTAGTATAAATTTGATGATATCCTCTTTGTTCAAGCAACTCGGATTGGGGGTGCTTAGACCTACTACAATCACTTTACAGTTAGCAGATAGGTCACTAGTTATTCCAGAAGGAATTATTGAGGATGTGTTAGTTCTAGTTGGAAAGTTTATTCTTCCTTCTGATGTTATTGTTCTTGATTACGAGGCGGGTCAGGAAGTACCCATAATTTTGGGGCGACCATTCTTAGCTATTAGTGGAGGTATTATTGATTTGAGGGAAGGAAAGTTGAAGATGAGAGTTGACGATGAGGAAATAACTTTTAATGTGTACAAGGCACTTAAGCTCCCTAAGCATTATGAGGACTTATGCATGATTATTGTGGTAGAATCGAAGGGGATAGAGCATAGTCCTTATGTGAATTGTAGTGATCCAGGTGGGACAACTGAGTTAGAGAAGGTGGTGGTTCAAGCTGAATGTGTAAAAATGATTGAGAAAAGAACCATAGATGAAAGAAGAGACCTTCCGAGAGCGTGCAAAAAGGCTAGACTTCACGGGAGAAAGAAGAAGAGAAAACGCCCAGCCTAAGCAGAGTAGTAGAGTTGTGCCACGACTATAAATAAGGCACTTTTGGGAGGCAACCCAAACTGTATTTTATTTATTTTTTATTTTTATTTTTTTAGCATCAAGTTTTGTGTTGTTTTTGTTTTGCAGAGTAGGGGAAGACTAAGTAGCTGAAGTTGAAGCCGAGGAGCATGTTTGAGCTTAAGTGTGGGGTCATCTCGACCCTTAATAGTGAGGATCATGTGCTAACTAGGACCAAGAGGGTCTTAGGGAGTATTTCTCACCCTTGTTTAATATTTTTCTCTATGATCATGCGTCGAGGACTATGCATAATATAAGTGTGGGGTAGAGAAACTACTTTTCGAAGTGTAATTGTATAAAATTATTTTTTAACATATATTATTAGTTTTTTAGACTTGTAGTAGAAATAATCTAGGTTAAAAAGAAAGAAAAAAGAAATAAAAAAATAAAAAAGCAAAAAGTGAAATTTTTGTTAGGAAAAGCTCGAACTTTTCTCGGCGCTGGATCTTTTGGAAAATTTTCTTGAGGGATAAAGTCCGATTAAAAATACATAAAAGATTTTTTTTTTTTTGAATAGTTAGGCAGTATCCCTTGGTTTTTCTTTGGGCGCCAGCTCTTTTCCAAGGAAGTAGCTCGAACCGAGTACTTTTTGTTAGGAGTAGTTTAGGAAGAAACTGAGTTGCTCTGAGATACTCATTGACATGGTTAATGATGGAACATTAGTCTATGACATACACTCTATCTTCCTGTGTATTTGGTTTGAATTGTGATGTCTAAGTAAAGTAAATAGCCTATTTTGTGATGCCTTTTCTCAGTTGTTTGACTTGTGTGCCACATAGTGTAATATTGCTTAATTGTTCTCAAATATGTGTTCTTGCTTGACTTGAGAGTTGAACAAAACCGTTGTGAGTGAGTCATGTGCAATGTGTGTGTGAGAATTTTTGATCTTCTGTTCCATCCTATGTTGTCTAGAACTGGCCTCGTGTGTTAATCGAAGCGAAATTGTAAGTTATGCTAATTTAGGAGATGACGTAGGCATTTCTTGCTTGGTCATAGATGTGCTTGTCACATAAAAATAATATTTTCCATTGTTATCCCCTTTGAGCCTATAGACCTTTCTGTTGGCAACCACATTAGAAGCCATACCCATATTTTTTTCTTAATTGAGATTGTTTAACATTTATCCTAAGGCACTTAGTTGCTAAAAGAAGTAAGGTTGGAGATTAGGGATTAGCTTTTTAGTGGAACCAGGGAAGGACCCGTTGGTGCACTATAAGCTGAAATCAAAAGTCACTTGCCGATGAAATTTAATGTATGGAGTGTGTGAAAAAAAAGAAGAAAAAAATGCAAGAAAAGAAAAAAATAACAGTGAAATGATGTAGAGAAATACACACTTTCAATTCTTAATAATTTGTGCTAGTGGGAGTATAGAAGTGTTTAATGAAAGTAAGGGCTATGTTGCATATGGGTTGTGGCAAGTGAATTGGTTGAGAAGAATATGTGCTTGAGTTGTGAATGTAGTGTATTAAGTTGTATAGGAGGTTTAGTCACTATTTCTAAATGTATCATACCAGTCCCTTAGCCTACGTTACAACTTTAAAGTCCTAATTGATTCTAGATTTGGCTAGCTTAAATTAGTAGATTTATACACTACGGGCAAGCTTATGGTACGACCACGGGATGCATATGAATTCTTTGAGAGAGTGAGAGATTTTTTGTTCAATTGTGTGATGTCAACAACAACAACAACAACTACACAGTATAGTCCCACAAAGTGGGGTCTGGGGAGGGTAATATGTACACAGGCCTTACCCCTACCCGAAAGGGCAGAGAGGCTATTTCCAATCGACCCTCGGCTCAGGAGAAAGAGAAGAGAAAGAAGAGGAAAAGAAAAAGGAAAAGCAAAAGATCATTAGTGACTCCAGCAGAAATCGCATAAATAGTTAACTAAACATAAAACCAAAAATTAAAAGGCATGCTATAATATCTACAAATAACTACCATAAACTACCATAAGGGGGCACGATACAATACACAAGTCATCTATGGAGGGTCCTACCAAACCCCATCTAGCCCCGGGAATGAAGTACGAAAAGCTCTAGAAGCCCCTATCTTACAACCCTTATACTAGACCTCCAGACTTTCCTATCAAGGGCCATGTCCTCAAAAATCTGCATTTTTGCCATGTTCTGCCTAATCACCTCTCCCCAATACTTTTTAGTCATCCCTCTGTCTCGCCTCGTGCCAACCACCGCCAGCCGCTCACAACTCCTCATCGGGGCATTAAGGCTTCTCCTCCGCACATGCCCAAACAACCTAAGCCTCGCTTCCCGTATCTTCTCATCCACTGGGGACACCCCCACCTTGTCCCGAATAACCATAATCTATATTCAAAAGCATATTTGAATGTGTGGACTAGTGTATATTCTCTCTTTCGTTTGTTGTTAAAGGCACATGATCTCATTAATGATTGGTGATGTTTTGAACTTTCTTGTTGGGTGAGTGCGTGAATTGGTGTTTCTTAGTGGTTACAAGCCGGCTTTGAGGTTGGGTGGTGACAAATAGGTTATGGAATTGACTGAATTGAAATGTTATACTTGGGCATGCTTAAATAGGAAGAATGTGAAATTTTGTATGTTTATGCTTGTGTGCCGGTATTGATCATAGTCAAGGGTAGAGTGTATGGTTAAAATTTGAATTGCTCCTCAATAGTTGAGACTTGTACGTAGTTGGGGTTTATTTGATAGTCCCGTTGCTCGAGAACGAGCAAGAATCTAAGTGCGGGGTGTTGGTGCTTAGCTTAAAGAGTGTGTGTGTGTGTGTGTGTCTATATCTATATATATATATATATATATATATATATATATATATATATATATATGTATATATGTGTGTGTGTGTGTGTGTGTGTTTATCGCCTCATGTTTTACCTTTGTTTCGTGGATTTAGGATGTAAAATGTGTTGATTTATATTAAATGGAGGTATTTTTATGTGCAAGAATGATCTGGGAGCAATTGGGGGCGAAATGTGCAAAATTAGAGCTAAACGAACGAAAACATGAAAAATGGAAATTGCAGCGCCTAATCTTACCTGTGCCTCCAGAAATAGTGTACTCCAGTTTGGTAGCGCCATTGAGGGCGTCTGGTGCTGGGCAGGGCGTCGGTGGCGTGAGTCTTGTCCAAATTCGCTCGGGACATGGTTATTTCAGACCTTGACCTACCCAACATGTATAAAACCAAGACTAAACTTATTTGTGAGGGGGATATTCCACTTTGGAGGGAGAATACACACGAGAAACATCACGGAGCAAAGAGATCCCAGTTTTCTTCATCTTTTCTTAGTATTTTCAATCATTCAACACTTATGAAATTGTTTGCTAATATTATGAGTGGCTAAAAAAACCATAGTTCTGGGGTTGTGATTTATCCATGAATATTATTGTTTAACGTTGACTTAAACTTGATTACAATTCACTGATATATGGTTTTTTCTTTAATTTTGTGATTAATTGATTAATTTTTTGGCCATCATTTAGGTTCTATTTACTATCTATGTTATGCTTGGGAAAGTAGTGTTTCGATTAGAGAAGAATTGAAAAGAGCACGATCTTAACTCTTAGGGGGCGGATTTGTGGTTAGGATAGGAATAGACTTAGTCACCGTGCTTAATTAAATATCTTAATCTTAATGTGTTCTTAATAGATTGATTTTATAGGAAAATAGGCATTAATCTATTTTGAATAGGCGAGTACTACTTCGAGAGAAGTCTATGAGAGAAATTATCAATTAATTAGCAACCATGAGTGAATTGTATGAGAGAGAGAGAGAGAGAGAGAGAGAGTTAACTTGAACGCAATAGGATTGGTGAATCGATCACAACCTTGGAATATCGTTTTACTGCGTGATAATTTAGTTACTACTTAGAATTATATTTTAGTATAATCACATTCTTGAACTCGAATTTAGCTTGACTGAATAATAGTATTGGTGTATTAGTGGGTAGATGATACAAGTCCTTGTGGGTTCGACACTTGACTTATCATTTTATTACTTGTACGACCACGTATACTTGCGTGTGCGTTTGGACCAACAAGCAGTGATAAAAACCTATGACTTCGATCCAAAGACCTTGTGATGAACCCGCCTAAGGCGGATAGCCGCCCTGTTAATCTTTGTACGACCTTAACGTTGTCCAAACTGTGAAGTCTTTGATTGCCTTGATTTTATCGGGGTTGATCTCGATTCCCCGATTTTACACCATAAAGTCGAGGAACTTGCCGAACCAATACCGAATGCATATTTCTTAGGATTGAGCTTCATGATGAATTTTTTAATAGGTTGAAGGTGAGACCAAGCAAGACAATCCATATTTTTAATAAGGAATTTAATGAGTTTTTCCCTAAGCTCGGGAGTTAACCCCATGCCCAGGTATACCTTTCGATCGAGCAGATGCTCGATCAGTATGATTTGTTCAAGTCTTCAACCGTTGACTTTGTGGTATCAGAATCATCAGCGATTATGAAGGTTCGAGGTATCATATAATCATCATCCTCAAAAGTGTTTTCTGCTCTGATTTGGTCAAGGCCGGCGACTATGGTTGCCGTTTGACTTCCTATTTTCTCTTCGATTTCGGTCCCTTCGTTGATGATAGTACCAATACTTGTATTACCTCATCAATTGCAAAAATCTCTTTGGCCACAGGTTGTTCATCATACACCATTTTGATTCCTCTGGTGTTGGAAATTTCAAGACTTAATGAAGCGTTGAAGGTAGTGCCCTCATCCTATGAATCCAAGGTCTTTTGAGCAGCGTGTTGTATCTCATATCACCATCGATTATATGTAACTTTGTTTCCTAGATTGTTGTGGTGACATTTACTGGAAAAATGATTTCCCTTTTGGTGGTTTCACTCTCCATGTTGAAACCGTTGAGTACTCAAGTTGCATGCACGATTTGATCCTGGAGGCCGAGTTGTTCTATGAGCCTAGATCGAATAATATTTGCCAAGCTACCTGGATCAACCAACACATGTTTAACTTGAATTTTATTCATAAGGATAGATATTACCAGTGTGTCGTTGTGAGGTTGTTCGATCCCTTCTGCATCCTCATCGTTGAAAGATAAGGTATCTTCTGGTAAGTTGTCCCAGGTGCGCTTCTCCCTTGTGATTATACCTTTGGTGCATTTAAATTTAGGCCCTGAGAATATCGACCCCACCAACAATCATACGAATAACGTGATGTAGTTTCTCATGTTCTTTTTTCCTATTTGCATCCCTGTCTCTGAAGTGATTTTTAGCTCGGTCACTCAAGAACTATCGAGGATGACCTTCATTGAATAAACGAGCTACCTCATCCCTTAATTGTCTGTAGTCTTTAGTTTTGTGACCATGGGCTCTGTGGTATTTGAACATTTGATTAGGGTTCCTTTGAGCAAGATTTGTCTGTACGGGTCTGGGCTATCTAGTGTCCTTAATATGACCGATGGCTGATACATCATCTGATGCATCGACGCTGAAGTTATATTCTGACAGTCGAGGTGCTTTCTTGGAATCGGTATCCCTACCAAAATTTCTTTTGCTTATAAGCCCTCGGGAACTCTGTCCCCGATCATTTCTTCTATCATTCCATGCGTGGTTTCATCCGAGCCGTTTATTTCTCTGATCTCTATTGTATGGCTGGTAACTGTCTTTATTTTATCGTTGTTGCCGATCGACATCCCTTTTAACTTTTTCCACGGATCTGTTGGGATAAATCGAACCAAAGGGAGTTCCCTATTGATCATCATCGACCCTAATCTTTGACTGGTACCGATTGTGTACATCAGCCAAGTGATAGCTGGATATTCGATTAAATTTTGCTTTAACTGTTGTGAATCTATGGAGATCCGAGTGTTGAGACCTTATGTAAAAGCTTGAACATCCCAATCATTGATTACTGGAGGAAAATCCATTCTTTTCATTTGGAACCGAGATACAAATACCTTGAGCATCTCGTCATCTTTTTGCCTTACTTTGAAGAGGCCCAATTTCCTTGTTGCAACTTTAATGGCTCTGGCATGGGCTTTCACAAAAGAATCTGCGAGCATAGAAAATGAATCAATAGAATTTGGCACCTTTCGATAAAGTATCTCCAAATTTCTTTAATAGAACAAATTCAATTTCATCATATTCTAAGTCATTTCCCTTTATTTCGCATGTGTACGAAGTTTTATGGTCATTAGGATCGGTGGTTCTGCTGTATATGGGGATGTCTGGCATACAAATTTTCTTAGTAATGGGATTCGGAGCTTCACTTTGCGGGAAAGGCTTCTGCACGGACTTCTTCTAATCCAAACCCTTTAGGATCAAGGGTGCCCCCGGTATTTGGTCCACTATTGAGTTGTATGTTTCTACCTTTTTGTCATTAGCCTCGATTTTCTTTTCACCTGATTCTACCCATTTACTGAGCTCTTCAAGCATCTTCATAATGGCAGAGTCAGTTCTCGATTCATTATAATACGGTTTCTCCAGTAGAGGCTCAAATCTATGGACAACCTCTCATGATGTTTCGATCTCAATTCTGCTTGGTGATAGATTCTAACTTTAGATTTGTGCTATCGCAGTTTGCTGAGTCTGCAACATTTCAAATATCACTCGAAGGTTAATTTATCCTTCTTCACCGCTCTGTGCGTTCTAATCGGTCGCTCGGGCATCTCTGCGGCCACTATTTCAAGGGTCAACGCCTAGATTTGCATTTAGGGTGATATGGGTACAGGCATCAACAGGTTCTATGATAGGTACTCCCTCGTGGCCAGCATGAGGCACTTTAATCCCTGGGGCGTCCACATTACCATTTTCTCCATGGAAATCGAGGTGTTTCATCGGCATTAGTGGGTACTGTTTGCGAGTTAGACATGTTGACTGTGAAATAAAAAATACTCACAAGAACAAGCGTAAAGTATTGTGTGTTATTAATACCAGGCAATCACTATTATCTTTATCCCTACGGTGGGCTCCAAACTATTTACCATAAAAACTAGACAACAATTAAACTTATAATGTGGTTTTAAGAATATGTCATTTGTCCTACTACTAATTGATAAATGCAAATATTAGTGATAGAAATTTATAATAAAATAAAGCGAACCAGTCTTGGAAGGTGATTCAGCCCTCGAACTTGGTACCCTCGAACTGATCGGTGTCCAAAATAGTTAAGAAACAAAATAACTGATGAACAAGAGTATGTAAATTAAAGAGAAACTGTAGAGAGTATTGTATTGCTCTGATATACGTGACTGTAAGGTGTTTATAAGATTATTAGGATCCCCTATATATAGTATCTGATTCTGGAAGTAAACCCCATGATTAACTAGATAACCGCCCCTGGTTTAATCTATTTCGGGGTTTACGCCATGATCTCCGGCTGGTTACGGATATCTCGTTTTTTCATTATTACGCTTCGCTCGAAATTTGTCATATTTGGTCTCGATCACTGCTGGCCTCGATCTCGATAGAAACCTCAATCCTTGGACTCGATACCTTGTCTTCGTGTTCTAATATGATCCATTATGAGGCTAACCCTCGATGCAGTCCCCTGGTCTCGATCAAATAGCACAATCGGGTAGGGCTAGTTTTAACCGTATATAGATAGTTCCCTTGTTTCTTGGATTGTAAAAAAAATGAATTAAGCCTTCTAATTTGTACCTCGGTCTATCATGACGTCATCCTCGTAAAGTAAGCAACAGAAGTGACCGAAACGTCTCATCAGTACAGTTTCCAAAATCATTAATGAGTGTTAGTTGGCAGTTGGCCACCAGTGCCTTTCAACCGCCATCGTGAATCCTTAAGTAGGTCTTCTTCTCAATTCCTCAAACTTTACTGTCAATTTTTCTTGTACTAAACTTCAAAAATCCCTTTGAGTTCTTCAAATCTATCTGCAAATCTTCAAAGCCTTTCACATCTTTTAATCATTCCAGTTCTGCATAGTCTTTTAGGCTCTATTACCAACCCTTATTCAAAACACCAAGCCTCATCCTCTTTTCCTTTCTTTACACAAAATTGGCGAAGATATCAAAAACTATTCTTCAAAAGGAGAAAGGCTCTTCATCGCGGCCAGCCGATGCTAAAATACTAGTGGAGCCGTACCTTGAGGAATGCGTTATCAAGATGGGGTGTGATCTTTCTTCCGACTTCAAAGTTGAGAAAACTTCTTTTGTCCTTGGCTGGTGTGAGCTAATATCTAGGTACATGTGCTCGATAACTGAGAGTGACCTCGAGCAGGTCAAGGAAGACTGTCGTTGGGAGAAGAAAGAGGTGGTGATTCCATCTCCCGAGGAACATATCACTACCTATGTGGAAGGGTTTCTAAGTGTTTACACATATCCTTTCACGTTGGGCCCTCTCGATCCCGTCATTGGTGACTTTTTCCGCTAATACCAAATAACCCTAGGCCAGATCCACCTTTCTCTTCGGCGGATTGTCATTTTGTTCTGATTTTTTGCGAGCAAAAAAAGGGACGCCTTTCACCATCGACTATCTCATCAACTTGTAAGGTCTCATCTTTCTCGAGGTGGGTTGATAAAGCTTCAGCGCCGGGACACCAAGGTGTTGTTCTCAAGTATAGACAAGGACAAGGATCGAGGGTGGATGAGTCAATTTGTTCGAGTGAAAACATCCGACCTAATTTCGGCCGAGAAGATGCCATTTCCCGAGAAGTGGAATATGGAGCATAAGTTTGATCCTTCCTTTAGCTTTTATTTACTGTTTTGTTTCCTTTACTTCTTTTCACTAACATTATTTTCTATTGATGTAGTAGTCGCTTGGATGCCTAGTGCAATTTTGAACCTCGAGAGTTGGGTTTGGACCCTAGCTTTGACCTTCTCGTATGTTGAGCGCTCAAGGTGCAATTTAGAAAGGGGCTGATGGGAGGCCAAAAATAATGGTAAGCCTTTTCTTTACGTATTTGATAGCCTTAAAATGTTTCCCTCTTATACTTTTTTGGTTTCCTTTCATACAAGCCTTAGGAAAGATGCCGTCATGAGGCCCATGTCGGGGGAGGAAGAGGTTTCATCCCTGATCCCGAAGCCATCGAAGGAAAATAAAAGAAAAAAGAGACTTGCTCAGATAATCTAAAGCCCAAGAAGAGCAAGGCTCGCATGTCGAAAAAGGACATTGCCGCCCTGCCTGCTGATGTAGCTCAGCGTCTAAGGGAGGAAAAAGAGGAAGATAAACATGCTGACTTCCAGATAGTAGCTCGAACAACGTGGGGCGTCGAGGACCCGAAGGCCACTGAGCCGGTAATGGTCGAAGAGGTTCAGCCTCAGACCGAGGAGATCTCGGAGGATGGACCAAGCAAAGTCCCCGAGTCATCGGAGGCTGAAGATGCCTTGTACAGTGATGAGGAATCAGCGGATGTGTCCAAAAGGGCCAGTTCTTAGGCCCTTCGAAATGAAGAGAACGCGCCAAGTGACTTGCATGGGGAAATAGATATTGATGATTCGTCGCCCCTCCCCACATTTTTCGATTGGCAAATTCAGGAAGCCCAGACCATGGAGACCTAGACCCATGAAGGGGAAGACCTTTTTCAAGGTTGTTTTATAGGAGTCGAAGATGCTTTCAATCTGGGTTATGCATCGAGTATCTTTGATAAGGCACAACGACTCCTGATCCAGGTAAGACATAGCTTCGTTTATCAATATTATGGTTGCCTTTATTTCCCCTAGCCTGATTTCTTTTCTTTCTTCATAGGTCTTGACGCTTCATCGGGAAGCATTTTCTAAATCCCGAGCATAGCTGAACCGGTGTGAGGCTAATCTTAAAAGGCTCATGGAGGAGAGAGATATATTCAAACTTCTCGGTAGGTAGAAAGAAGAGGAGATCAAGGACCTGTGAGCTGAACTAGCCACAGCTCACTAAGAGAAGATCATCCTGATTGAGCAGGTAATGAAGCATTTTCTTAGAAGTTTGATGTATAAATTCCGGAACGATGACTAATACTTTGATCCTGTAGGTTCAACAGAAGGCCTAAAAGATAGATCAACTTTGTAAAGAGGCCAAAATGATGAAGGCGGAGACTTTAAAGTGGAAGCAAAACATGGACCGCCTTGCTTCGGAGAAGGATACTGCTCGAGCCCAACTGTCATCGGACGAATACCAACTTCAAGTCATGAAGGAGAAAGCTTGGCCCAAGCCAAGAAAATTGAGGAGCTCGAGGCTCGGTTGGCTACCGATCTTGCAAAGGCCACATGCAGAAAGAGTAAAGACTGAAGTGGAGGCGATCGTGGCCGTCTACCGAGCTAATGCTGAAGCTGCTCAAATTCGAGCAAGAGAAGTGGTTGGCATAGCTTAGACTCGATCATACTAGACGTCAACCATGTCAAGTACCAATCGCGAAGATAGATTCTCAAGGAGATCATTGCTCGTGGCTTCAACCTTTCTGTCAATATCAAGAATGCAAAAGTACTCGAGGCCGAAGCTAAAGCGTTGCTTTATTCTTCTTCTGATGACTTCGGGAACGCGAGTGGATCCGAGAGTGCAGGGGATTCTAATGACGAAGACGTAGCTCCCGAAGAAAATTAAGCACTTAGAATTTTGACTTTTTTGTATTTTTTATATGGGATCATGACCGATCCATGTAAATTTTTTCATATATATAAAACATTTCTTTTCATATCCTGACTTTTGTCATGCAAAAATTCCGATTTGTTTTTCGCCTTATGATAATTTTGATACACTTTGTACCTTATGAGAACTTCGACTCACTTCGTGTCTTGTGAAAATTTTGTTTTGTGAACCAAAATTTAGGCAACTTAATTAAAGTCAGACTAATATAGTCTACATAACCGATTGAGTACTTGTTCAACCTCGAAGCAGAAAAACCCTTAGGTTTTAGTTGAGTGAGTGTGTATTATTGAACTAAACAATATAATGGCCCTTAGGCTCTTTGAATTGGGCCGATACGACCTCAAAAGAGTGGTTCTTTTTCTTTTCGGCTTAAAAAGTTTAATCATATAAAAATTTGATATGCCTTAGCATGAGATAAATCTGTACCCATTAGGATTTTCGAGGGTTAGTGTTATTGAAATCTTTTACTTTATTATGCCTTACAATAAGCTTGTTTGAGAGTTTGAACAATTTTGGTACCCCTTAAGGTTTTGAAGGTTGAAGTTATCAAAACCGTTTGTAATTTTGCCGATAGTAGACCTTTTAACCGGTATTGTGAAAAATATTAGAAGGCCTATTTTGTTACGGAATTCAAGCATCTTCAAACCGCTTTAGTTTGGTTGTAGCCTTTAACTTTAGATCTTCTCTTTGGGCTTTTTTCTTAATTATACTTCGAACTTGTTTGAACCACAAGTCCCTGAGTGGGGTGGTTGTGGCCTTTGAAATCGAGGGTTGCCTTTTTAAGGTCTTAAGATCTCAAAATTTTAGTAATTCAAACATGTTGATTTTCGGGGGGTAGTCCCTGAGTAGCTCGGCCTTCGAGCCAGTTTTTGCAATAGACCATAAGCATGAGATCGTGAAGTAAGAGTTTTCTAAGACACGAAATATTTGGCAAAGAACAATACTTCTCTTCATATATTATACATGCGTACATGTTTGCTTTTTAGGGTTCAAGTAACCTATATGGGCACGGTTCGTTTGACCATTTGGACCTTACAAAAATTTTCCTATCGAGACCCAGTCGACACGAAGTATCTTCCTTGTAATAAAGCTGACATCCGAGGGTGATTCCCCCAGTATTCGAGGTTGATTGCAAAGAAGCCTCAGATACTGTTGAATGGTCCCCTGGTAGCACAAATAATTGTTGTCTCATTAAACCTCGCCAGAAAACATATTCGCGACAAAAACCAATCCAAGGGAAAAAGAGTGCAACATGTGCTTTATAACCTAAGGTTTTTGCGTTGAAGAATTCCTCGATGTCTTTGATCGAACACCTGCAACAAGTTAGTATAAAATACAAACTAAAAGAGGAGAAGGTCATACCTTAGCAATAATATTGTTTGAGGAGTGATATATTCCAATTATTTGGAAATTATTTTCCGTTCATCGTGCCAAGTTTGTAAGATCCTTTTCTGATGATGTTGAGGACCTAATATGGTCCCTCCCAGTTTAGATCGAGCTTTCCCTTGTTTGGGTCTCGAGTGTTGATGGTGACCTTTCTCATAACTAAGTCCCCAATTTTGAAATGTCGAATATTGACTCTTCGATTTTAGTACCTTTACATGCAGTTCTTTTCTATGGCCATTCGGACGAGGGAGGATTCCCATTTTTTTAACAAGCAATTCGAGGCTTGTATTCATAGCCTCGTGATTTGACTCCTCTATTGTGTATTGAAACTTAAGGCTTGGCACCCTGACTTCGACCAGGATCAGAGCTTCGACGCCATATATTAAGGAGGACGGTGTTGCCACCATACTAGATTTTGACATTGTTTGATACGCCAAAAAAACCTCCGCCAAAATTTCTCAATTTTCCCTTAGCGTCGTAAATCTTCTCTTTAGATTTTGAATGATGATCTTGTTTGTTGATTTGGCCTATACGTTCCCAATAGGATGATACGGCGTTAATAAAATCCTTTCTTTGATTAACTATGTTACTTTGCTGCTGATAAATATTTTCCATTGTTGCATGCTATCTCGGAGGGTATCCCAAATCGGCATATGATGTGATCCCAGATGAAGACTATGACTTATTTTTCCCTGACTTTCTCGAAAGCCTGTGCTTCAACCCATCTAGAGAAATAGTATTTCAGCAATAAAATGAATTTAGCTTTACCTGGGGCCGACTATAGCCATTCCCCATTTTATGAATGGCCATGCGGATAAGACTGAGTGAAGTTGTTCCTTGGGTTGGTGGATCATTGGCGCATACCTTTGACATTTGTCGCATTTTCGAACAAATTCTTTAGTGTCTTTTTTCATATCGGTCTAATAGTATCCTGCTCTGATGACTTTGTAAACTAACGACTCGGTACTGGAATGGTTTTTGCAAGTGCCCTCATGGATTTCTCATAGAACATAATAGGTGTCTCCTAGTCCCAAACATTTTGCTAACGGCCCATCGAACTTTCTCTTATATAGTGTTCCATCCTCAGCCAAAGTGAATCGTGCAGCCTTAGTACGTAGAGTCCTTGATTCTTTAGTCTCTGATGAAGCTTCCCTTTCTTTAAGTATTCGATGTACTTACTCCTCCAATCCCAGGTTAAACTTGTGGTGTTTATCTCGACATGCCCTTATTCGATCAATAACCTTGAGAGTTGTACAACATTCCCGTAGATAAGTTCAGCATCTTTGATAGATGACTCCAAATTTGCAAGGGCATCGGCCTCGCCATTTTGTTCTCGAGGCACGTATTGTAGCGTCCATTCTCTAAATTGATGTAGAGACACTTGTAATTTGTCTAAGTACCTCTGCAACCGATCTTCCCGAACCTTGAAAGTTCTATTGACCTGATTTACCACAAGTTGGGAGTCACATTTGGCATCGATGACCTCTGCTCCCATGCTCTTAGCTAGCTCGAGACTTGCAATCATGGCCTCATACCCGACCTCATTGTTAGTCAATTTAAATGTTTTAATAGACTGTATATTGTATTTCCTATGGGTGACTTCAAAATGATGCCCAGCCCGGACCCCTTCACATTCGAAGAATCGTCCGTGAAGAGGGTCCACACCCCCAAAGATGTACTCGATTTTAACAATAATTCCTTTTTGACCTCGGGTACAAAGGCTGGCATGAAGTCGACCTTGAAGTCTGCCAATATTTGAGAGTTGATGGCTATTCGGGGTTGATACTCAATGTCGTACCTGCTAATTTTGATGGCCCATTTGGCCAATCGGACCGAGAGTTCGGGCTTGTGAAAAATGAAGCAAAGGGGGTAGGTGGTTAAAACACAAATTGGGTGACATTGAAAATATAGTTTTAATTTCCTAGAGGCATTTATCAGAGCTAGAGCTATTTTTCTAAGTGTGGGTACTGGGTCTCGGCTTCACCTAAAGTTCGGCTAACTTAGTAGACAGGAAATTGCGTACCTTGTTTCTCTTAAACTGGGACTCCACTTACCGTAACTTTCGAGACTGCCAAATATAAGTAAAGTTACTCGTCATCTTTTAGAGTATGAAGCAATATAGGCTCGAAAGATATCGCTTTAACTCTTCCAACGACTGTTGGCACTCTGGTATCCAAGCGAAATTGTTCTTCTTTTTGAGTAGTGAAATGAACATGTGACTTCGTTCTGAAGACCTCGAGATGAACCGGCCTAAGGCGACTATCCGTCCTGTTAATATTTGTACGACCTTAACGGTTTCCACGATTGTTATGTCTTCGATTGCCTTTATTTTATTAGGTTTCATCTTGATCCCCCTATTTGACACCATAAAGTCGAGGAACTTGCCCGAATTGA
Organism: Nicotiana glauca; assembly: GCA_026770625.1. Lineage (NCBI taxonomy): Eukaryota > Viridiplantae > Streptophyta > Magnoliopsida > Solanales > Solanaceae > Nicotiana > Nicotiana glauca. Next base: position 43,626 of record MU776930.1, on the reverse strand, counting down.
CACCGAATGCACATTTCTCATGATTGAGCTTCATGTTGTAATTTTCAATATGTTGAAGGTTTCCTGCAAATGTGTTAAGTGGTCAACCACACATAGGGACTTAACTAACATATCATCAAAAAACATCCATTGATTTACCTATTTGTTCCTCGAACATTCGGTTTACTAGACGTTAATAAGTAGCACCCGCATTTTTTAGCCCAAATGGCATTTTATTATAGTAATAAGTAACATACTTAGTAATGAATGAAGTCTTTTTCTGATGCTCCGGGTTCATTTGTATTTAGTTGTACCCAGAGTAGGCATCGAGAAAGTCGAGTATCTCGTGGATGGTCGCGGCATCGATCGTGCGGACAATATTCGGCAAAGGAAAGGAATCTTTAGTACATTATTTGTTTAAGTCATTGTAGTCTATGCACATTCTGAGTTTATTCAGCGTTTTAGGGACTACGACTATGTTTGCTAGCCATTCGGGATATTTTACTTCATGAATGGACCCTATTTTGAGAAGTTTGGTTACCTCGTCCTTGATGAATGCTTGCTTAACCTCGAGCTATGGCTTTCTCTTTTGCTTTACTGGTCTGAACTTTGGGTCCAAGCTCAATTGATGAGTGGTAATCTCTGGTAGGATCCCTGTTATGTCAAGGTGGGACTAGGCAAAACAATCCATATTTTTAATAAGGAATTTAATGAGTTTTTTCCAGAGCTCGGGAGTTAACACTATGCCTAGGTATACCTTTCAATGGGGAAGATTCTCGATCAGTATGACTTGTTCCAGCTCTTCAACCATTGACTTTGCGGCTTCGTGTCACGCCCCGACCTTGGGAGGCGCGACCCGTACTCAATTGAGTGAACCCAACTGAGCAATCCTTACCCAAGCACTTACTACCCAACTCAATACAATTAAGGGATACAATTCCATTTAGTTTAATTAGACAATGAAAAGGGTTTGTACATTCAACATGGATATCTTATTTTATAACACAACCTTAAATCGTAGTTAGGCTTCTAAGAGTTAATACAGTTATAGTTTAGAAGAAAGCAAGAGTACAAAGTTAAAACATGATTTGTTGACCTATCCAATACCCGTGCATCACCCACACAAATGTCTACGGAGCCTCTAAAGATACAAAAGACAATGATAACAACGTTGGCAACAAAGCCCCGGCTATACCTCAAAATGGATATCTACCACAAAAGGTGTACAACATAACCCCTTGAAGGAGGAAGGGGCTCACCAAGATTCTTGAGAAGAGGATGCTCCGCTACACACGATCAGCACTATCCGCTATGGAGCCACCTACATTCATTTAAATGTAGCGCCCCGTCAAAAAGGGATGTTAATACCATGGAATAGTACTAGTATGTATAACTAAACACCATCTTGTTAGAAAGAACAACCATACAAGAGTAAAGAGGAAATAGTAAAGGCAAAAAAGTTTCAAATAAGCACCATGCCAACAATATAAGGAGGTTCTCATGATTTTCACATATTTTGTAAAATTTCGAATTGGAGCATCCCACATTGTTGCATCATTATCCATATTACCACCGCTTCCATGAGCGGAGTTCGATCACGGACCGATCGACTAAGCTGTCTCCCTAAGACATTACCATGATTTCCTTCACATTTTCCAATTTCAATCATCAATACATTACCACCATGTGTACCGATCACGGCCTGATCGGCTAAGCCGTCTCCCCGAGACGTAACCATTTTCCGTTACTCATCTCACACCAATCTTTGGTTGCACATATATTAGTTTACCGGCACTTGGGGCCACAATTTCCACATTCCATAACTCACGTTCACATTGTTCCCATTTTTAACATTTACTTTTCCACGTAAAGTCATAAGCATATGCAAAAACAATTTAAGTCATAAGCATAGAAGGGAATTCATCAAGTTTGGCATATTAGTTCCAAAGTAACCCTGGCATGACATTTAGGCATTTAGCACATAAATTATGTTCTCCACACATCCTTCATTTACAATAATAATACCTTAAACACATAAACAAGTACCTACCACATATGTTTTCACAACATCAATTCACTTAACATAACAAGTACTGCATTAATCATGTTTCGAACATACAACACTTACACGGGTACCATGGAAGCTCAATTTTTAAGAGGAGGGGTTTTTATCCATACATACCTCAACAAAGTTTTACCCTAATTTTTATAAAATTTCAGGACTCTTAGCACTTCAATCTATTGTATAAGAATTAAAATTTAACAAAGAATTAGAGACGAGATTAAGATTCTAGCTCGTTTGAGCATATTATTAAACATAAAAGGTGCATTGTGATCTTAGGCCCCCTTTTTGAAAGAAATTTCTTTAATATTATAACCCAATTGCTGTATTTTTAGTTCTCATCCTCCCCATACCCCATTATCTCTTGTGCATGCAAGGTTACTAGCCTTATACCCCATGTATCCACTTGCTTATTAACTATTTTAACAGAAATTGTGAAATTATTGATGAGGGTACAGTTCTTACCTCTTAGGTTGAAGACCTAGTAGCTTCAATTGACAACCTTCAAGGATTTGGGGCAAGGATTTAGAGAGAACTTGATGAAGATCACTCCTTCTCACTCTAGAACACCCTATCTCTCTATATGTCGTGAAAAAATAGAAAAATGGTCTATTGGAGTCTTTTTAATGGGATGGAGTCGGGTTTTAAAAATTAGAAAATAGAAGTCCTAAGTCAGATCTGTGATCTCATTTGCGGTCGCAAAGTTGACATACGACCCGTATAATGGACCACAAAAATGCTCCCCAAAACCTGAACACATTGTCTGGGTATGCGGCAGAAATGCGGTCCGCATACCATTCTGCGGTCGCATAATGCACCGTAGAACTACCCCTTACAAAATCCCAAGGGAATTAGGCGATGACTATGCGGTCCGCATATCGGTTATGCAATCGCATAATTGACCGCATAGTTGACCTCAAATTTGAGCAACACACTGACTCACTTTGCGGTGACTATGCAGTACGCGTACTTGATATGCGACCACATTCTCGACCGCAGAATCGTACTTTTCTAGAAAACATTATTTCTTGACTTTTTAGTGCATAGATCAGTCCAAAAGGGTTCGATTTTACGCATCTATAACACATATTCCTAATTTGGCACTATGAACTTTCGGGTTTTGGAGTAAAAATCTTTCACGGGCCCTACACTCTCCCCCACTTAGGGTCATTCGTCCTCGAATGAGGGTCAAGGTTCACTCATGAGCAATCTTTATGTAATCTCAGTTTCTCACAATCATGGAACACCTCGATAGCCCCGAATTTGGTTAACTCCCTAAATTTCTACAAATTTTGCCTGAGTTTCCTTTGTATCTAGGCCTATCCACCTGTTAGAACATGTCCTAACAGCATATACATAGTCCATAGACACAACATAACATGTACAATATTAACCATGGCCACATAGGCAATCATATAACCAAGACGAAACAGAACAGTTTTACATAGACCGAATCAAGGATATAGATTTCATATAGACCAAATGGTTGAAAGCTATTACATATCTATACAAACAAATGTGGGTACTTCCTTCTCATTTCTTCCACGGCTTCCCAAGTGGCTTCCTCGACGTGCTCGTTTTGCCATAACACCTTTATGAAGGCAATTTCCTTATTCCTCAATTTTCGGACTTGCCTGTCAAGAATGTCAGCTGAAACTTCTTCATAGGACAGTTCTTCATTGACCTCAATAGTTTCAACTGGAACGATAGTGGATGGATCTCCCACTACCTTCTTCAACATAGACACATGAAAGACTAGGTGTACCAATGACATCTCGGGTGGCAATTCAAGCTTGTATGCCACCGACCAATCTGCTGGATGATCATGTACAGTTCGACATATCTTGGGCTAAATTTTACTTTCTTCCCAAACCGCATGATACCCTTCATGGGGGAAAACTTTAAGAATACCCAATCATCTTTTTTGAACTCCAAATCTTTACGATGGACGTCTGAATAAGACTTTTGGCGACTCTGAGCAGTTTTCAACCTTCCCTTAATAATTTTGACTTTCTCCATGGCCTGGTGCACAAGGTCCGGACCTATTAATTCAGCTTCTCCGACCGTGAACCACCCAATGGGAGACCTACATCTTTTACCATATAGTGCCTCAAATGGTACCATCTGGATGCTAGCATGGAAGCTATTATTGTAAGAAAACTCTATAAGTTCAAATGATCATCCCATCTACCTTTGAAATCGAGAGTGCAAGCACGCAACATGTCCTCAAGCGTCTGTAGTCCGCTCTGCTTTCCCGTTAGTCTGGGGGTGAAAATCGGTGCTAAGATTTACCTGAGTGGAAACTTGCTGAAATTTCTTCCAAAAGTTGGCAGTGAATTGAGCCTCTCGATCTGAAATGATTGAGACTGGAGTACCATGCAACCTGACTATTTCCTTGATATTCAACTGAGCATACTGCTCCGCGGTGTCGATAGATTTGACTGGCAAGAAGTGTGTTGATTTTGTGAGTCGATCAACAATCACCCAAATTGAGTCAAACTTGCGCGGAGTGTGTGGCAACCCTACCATAAAATACATATTTATCATCTCCCACTTCCACATTGAAATTTCTATGCTTTGAGCCAGTCCTCCGGGTCTTTGATGTTCGGCCTTCACTTGTTGACAGTTTGGACATCTAGCCACAAAATCCGCAACATCCCTTTTCATGTTATTCCACCAATAGACTTCCTTGAGATCGTGATACATTTTCGTATAACCTGGGTGCACGGAATACCTAGAAGTGTGGGCTTCTGCCATGATTCTTTCCCGAAGACCGTCGATATCCGAAACATATAGGCGGCCTTGGTATCGTAGGGTACCATCATCTGTGATATGGGAAAATGATGTGGTCTTGTGTTTATGAATCCCCTCTTTCGGTTGTACTAACAATGGGTCATTGAATTATTTTTGCTTCACCTATGCCACAAGCAACGATTCAGCCCTATTTTGCATAATTACCCCTCCATCATTAGAGTCCGCAAGATGAACTCCCAAACTGGCCAATTGATGAATCTCTCGGGCCAACGACCTCTGATCTTCCCTCAGACGAGCCAAACTCCCCATAGATTTTCGGCTAAAAGCATCTGCTACAACATTAGCCTTTCCCGAGTGATATCGTCAATGAATACTATCACAAAGGAGTCTAGAAAAGGCTTGAAGACTCGATTCATAAGATCCATGAAAGCTGTCGGGGTATTTGTTAGCCCAAAAGACATCGTACCGAGTTCTGAAAGCAGCTTTTGGAATATCCTGCTCCCTTATCTTCAATTGGTGATACCCGGACCGCAAGTCGATCTTTGAAAAACACATAGCACCTTGCAACTGGTCAAACAAACCATCTATTCTGGGTAGAGGGTATTTATTTTTTATGGTGGCTTTGTTAAGCTGCCGGTAGTCAATACACATTCGCAATGACCCGTCTTTCTTCCTTACAAACAAAACTGGTACGCCCCATGGTGACACCCTCGACCTGATGAAACTCTTTTCTAGAAAATCCTTCAATTGTTCCTTTAGCTCTTTCAATTCATCCGGTACCATTCTATAAGGTGGAATTAATATAGGCTGCGTGTCTGGCATCACATCGATCCAAAAGTCAATCTCCCTATCTGTTGGGACCCTAGGGAGCCCATCTAGAAAGACATCCAGAAATTCATTCACAATAGGTACGGACTCAAGGCTAGGTGCCTTGGAACCGGTGTCCGTAACATGGACTAAATGATAGATACACCTCTTCTTGATCATCTTTACGGCCTTAAGGTAAGTAATAAACCGACCTTTAGGCACTACATTATCTCTCTTCCATTCAAGCCTCATAGTTCCAGTTCGACAATCAAGCTTGGAAAAACATGAATAGAGCCAATCCATTCCAATTATTACATCAAAATCCACCATCCCTAGTTCAATAAGATCGGCCATGGTGTTCCTACCATGAAACATGACAACAAAACTTCTATAAACTCGAGTAGCCAAAATTGACTCACCAGTCGGAGTAGAGACCGAGAATGGTTCATGAAGTTGTTCTGGTTCTATCCGGAATTCCATAGCAACAAAAGGGGTAACATAGGACGGGGTGGAACAGGGGTCAATAAGTGCATACATATAATGGGATTGAACGTTCAGAATACCTGTAATAGCATCCGGTGAAGCCTCTGCAGTCTGGTAACCACTTATAGCATAGAACCGGCTGGGCCCTTCTTAACTCTGCGCACCACCCCTAGTTGCACCTCGCCTGCGAGTGCTGGGGTACCTCGAGTTGGAGAGGGGGCTGAAGATGTAGCAACTACTAGACCGAATGAATTTGTTTTTCCCCCACCTGCTCCCTAGCGGGATGCATGACAATGCCTCTGAATGTGACCCCTCGTCCCGCATTCATAGCACACGAGTAACTCTAAGTAGCAAAACCCCGAGTGCATCTTCCCACACTTGGGGCACGGGGACCTTTGCTGTTGTTTGGATCTCTCTCCTGACCGACCCCACTGATGGGATCCTATGTTGCCCTGACAGGGCCTAAAAAGACTCCACTATTGATGTTGGTTGGTCCCTGATGGTGGTGCACTAGCTAAAGACTGTACAACAGACTGGGACGACCCTGATGTTCCTCCCTGAAAAGCTGACCTTCCCCTACCTAGTGACTCACCCATGTTTCCTGCAGATCGGGTCTTTCTGTTACCCTCTCTCTCTCCATTCTGTTCTTTAGTTTACGGTTCTATGCAGCCTGAGCAAACGCCACCATCTTCCCATAATTCATGTTAGAATTCAATACAGCTGTAGAAGCCTCATTAATAGTTAAAGAATTGAGACCCTGCACAAACCGGTGCACCCTAGCCTCCATCATGGGCAACATGTGAATAGCATACTTGGACAAGCGGGAAAAATCCATATGGTACTCCCACACACTTCTGCTACCCTGTTTTAGATTTTTGAATTCCGCTGCACGGGTTGCCCTTGTCTCAACTGGCAAAAAATTATCTATAAAGGCATCAGCAAACTCATTCCACCTCGCCGGAGGGCTCCCCTCCTCGCGGGAATCTTCCCATAACTCAAACCACACATAGGCCACCCCTTTTAGGCGATAGGCAGCTAACTCTACTCCCTCTGTCTCAGTTGCACGCATGACCCTGAGAGTCTTGTGTATATCATCAATAAAATCTTGAGGGTCCTCTTCTGGATTGGCACCCTAAAACACTGGAGGGTCTAACTGAAGAAATCTATTTACCTTGGAAGTGATGGAATCCCCTTGCTGGCTAAATGAACTGGGTGCAACATTTGACCTCTGGGCCTCAGAGGCCACTAGCTATGTCAGCATCTGAATAGCTCCCCTAAGATCCCCATCAGAAATACCAGAACCAGAAGTTGGGGCTGGAGGCGGAATAGGAGTATCAATAAAAGGGATAGTAGTATCCTCTGAAGGTGTAGGAACTGGGGTAGTCTGCTATGGAATAGGAGAACCAGGAAGGGTGATAATAGGGCGACTACCCTCACCCTCAGTATCAAGCAATGATTCATCAGCCACTCCTGAGGTGGCATTGGCTCCTTGGCCAATTCTTGCTTTCTTCTTAGGTGCCATTTACTGAAAGATAGAGCAATGTAATAGTTAGAGGGGGGAAAAGATAGTTTCAAAATTACCACACGATCCAGAATATCAAAGAAGGGTGTTATTCGTAATACCCAAGTAGCCTCCAGCTTATAGATGTGGTCGACTTCACACCGATTAAAAGGATTCTACTAGACACGGCTCCGAGACATCCTAGGACACTTTAAAATTTTAGGGTCTGATACCAAGTTTGTCATGCCCCGACCTCGGGAGGCGCGACCGGCGCTCAATCGAGTGAACCCAACTGAGCAATCCTTACCCGAGCATTTTCTACCCAACTCAATATGATTAAGGGATCTGATTCCATTTAGTTTAATTAGACAATGAAAAGGGGTCATATATTCAACATGGATATCTTATTTTATAACACAACTTTAAACCGTAGTTAGGCTTCCAAGATTTCATACAGTTATAGTTTAGACGAAAGCAAGAGTACAAAGTTACAACATGGTTTGTTGACCTATCCAATACCCGTGCATAACCCACACAAACATCAATGGAGCCTCTAAGGATATAAGACAATGATATCAACACCGGCAACAAGGCCCCGACTATACCTCAAAATGGATATCTACCACAAAAGGTAAACAACATAACCCTTTGAAGGAGGAAGGGGCTCACCAAGATTCTTAAGAAGAGGATGCTCCGCTACACACGATCGGCACTATCCGCTATGGAGCCACCTACATTCATTTAAATGTAGCGCCCTCAGAAAAAAAGGGACGTTAGCACCATGGAATAGTACTAGTATGTATAACTAAACACCATCCTCTTAGAAAGAACAACCATACAAGATTAAAGAGGAAACAGTAAAGGCAACAAAGTTTCAAATAAGCACCATGCCAACAATATATGGAGGTTCTCATGATTTTCACATATTTTCTGAAATTTTGGATTAGAGCATCCCACACTGTTGCATCATTATCCATATTACCACCGATTCCATGAGCGGAGTCTAATCACGGCCCGATCGACTAAGATGTTTCCCCGAGACGTTACCATTATTTCCTTCAAACTTTCCAATCTCAATCATAAATACATTACCACCATGTGTATATATATCATGGTGTCCGATTACAGCCCGATCGGCTAAGCCGAGCCCCCGAGACGTTACCATTTTCCGTTTCACACCAATCTTTGGTTACACATATATTAGTTTACCGGCACTTGGGGCCATAATTTCCACATTCCATAACTCACGTTCACATTGTTCCCATTTTTAACATTTACTTTGCCACGTAAAGTCACAGGCATATGCAAAAACAATTTAAGTCATAAGCATAGAGGGGAATTCACCAAGTTTGGAATATTAGTCCCAAAGTAAACCTGGCATGACATTTAGGCATTTAGCACATAAATCATATTCTCCACACATCCTTCATTTACAAGAATAACACCTTAAACACATAAACAAGTACCTACCACATATGTTTTCACAACATCAATTCACTTAACATAACAAGTACTGCATTAATCATGTTTCGAACATACAACACTTACACGGACACCATGGAAGCTCAAATTCTAAGAGGATGGGGTTTTAGCCATACATACCTCAATAAAGTTTTACCCTAATGTTTATAAAATTTGGGACTCTTAGCACTTCAATCTATTGTATAAGAATTACAATTGAACAAAGAATTAGAGATGAGATTAAGATTCTAGCTCGTTTGAGCATATTATTAAACATAAAAGGTGCATTGTGATCTTAGGCCCCTTTTTGAATGAAATTTCTTTAATATTATATGCCAATTGTTGTCTCTTTAGTTCTCATCCTCCCCATACCCCATTATCTCTTGTGCATGCAAGGTTACCAGTCTTATACCCATGTACCCACTTGCTAATTACCTATTTTAGCAGAAATTTTGAAATTATTGATGAGGGTACAGTTCCTACCTCTTACGATGAAGACCTAGTAGCTTTAATTGACAGTCTTCAAGGATTTGGGGCAAGGATTTAGAGAGAACTTGATGAAGATTACTCCTTCTCACTCTAGAACTCCCTCCCTCTCTCTATGTGATGAAAAATAACAAAAAAATGGTCTATTGGGTTTTTCTAATGGGATGGGGTCGGGTTTTAAGAATTAGAAAATAGGAGCCCTATCACGACTCGGATTTCCCACCATCGGGAGTCGTGATGGCGCCTACTAATGGAAGCATCGGGAGTCGTGATGGCGCCTACTAATGGAAGCTAGGCAAGCCAACTCTTATTTATCTATCCATTTTTACAACTCTCATTTTAAAACATTTAGCAATGTTAATATGATTATAGCGGAATAAATTAACTTAGTGGAAGACTTAGTAAATGTTACTAGATGCGATACTGAAATCCAAACATAAATCGCTACCCAATAACTGGTGTCACAATACTCACGAACTTCTAAGAATACTACACAAAATCGTCAGAAAGAAATATAACTGTTTGTCTCGAATACATGAGATAACAGACTGAAAAGTAAAGATAGAAGAGACAATGGGTCCTGCGGACGCCTGCAAGGCTAACTCGATGTCTCGGTGATCGGAATATCAACAATCGCACTACTGCCGCTGCTGTTGTCCGAAACCTGTATCTGCGCAAAAAGAGCGCAGAGTGTAGCATCAGCACAACCGACCCCATGTGCTGGTAAGTGTCTAGCCTATCCCAATGAAGTAGTGACAAGGCTAGGACCAAACACCCACATTAACCTGTACAGTTAAAAGTATATATACGATAAAATAGCAGGAAACAATATCTAATATTTAAGAAGAGAAAACATGCTCTGGAGTAGCCACAGAATATATATTAATAGAAATAAAAACAAGGGTAATTAATTCACTTTCAAACTTAACTCATCTTATCACAGGAGTGAAAACACTCGCTCCCATTTTTAATATCAATCTTTCATTTATTTATCAAGGCAATACATAATATGTCACCGGCAACTATGGCCAATATCAACAATCATTATTTGTTAGTGATGTGGCATGCACCCCGACCCTTCCGATAAGTCACCGGCATCTATGGCCAATAACAGAAATCCATATATTTTATTAGTGATGCGGCGTGCATCCCGACCCTCCCGATATGTCATCGGCAGCTATGGCCAATAACAATAATCATGCAATATATTATCGG
>MU776930.1:16502-32168 GCA_026770625.1 Nicotiana glauca | reverse complement strand
TATGAAACCAATAATCTTTAATCAACAATATATGTATTACCGGTATGAAACCAATAATCTTTAATCAACAATATATGTATTACCTGTATGAAACCAATAATCTTTAATCAACAATATATGTATTACCGATATGAAACCAATAATCTTTAATCAACAATATATGTATTACCGGTATGAAACCAATAATCTTTAATCAACAATATATGTATTACCGGTATGAAACCAATAATCTTTAATCAACAATATATGTATTACCAGTATGAAACCAATAATCTTTAATCAACAATATATGTATTACTNAAATAGCAATTATACTCAACTCCTATTCCCTCAAGCTAGGATAGATCAAACACTTACCTCGAAGGTTTACGGTCAACTCAATCCTTAGCAATGCTTTTTCCTTTTGAATTTGGCTCCAATTCAATTGTATCTATACACAATTGATTTAATATCATCAATAATACTTCATAAACTAATCCAAAATGGCTAAATATATTTTCTACAACATTTTGCCCGGAATAGTGAAAATCGACCCCGGGCCCACGTGGTCAAAATACGAGGTTCGAACCATTTTCCGATAACCCATTCACTCACGAGTCTGAATATGTAATTTGTTCTTAAGTTCGACCCCAAAATGAGATCTAAATCACAAATTCTTTGAAAACCCTAACTATACCCAATTCTCTAATTTTCCACCTATTTTCACATGTTTAGGCCTAAGAATTTGATTGATGTTGATGAAAAATGAAGAAGACGAGTTAAACAATACTTACCCAAGGAGACTTGGTGAAGAAAAGCTCTGAAAATCGCTTAGGGGTTGTGGAGAAGATGAACCAGTGTGTGTTAGGTGAAAAATCCCGTCAATGTTCTGTTTTGGGTCTTTTAAAATCACTGGGCGAAATTGCTCTATGCGATCGCGGGCAAGGGATGCGATCGCATAGAGTAAATGTGACTGGGCGAGAATTTGCTTTATGCGATCGCGAATAATGAAATACGATCGCATAGAATAAACAGGCTGGGCATTGCGATCGCGGACGACTTCATGCGATCGCATAGAACAAAACGGAGCTCTTGAAAATTTATACTATGCGATCGTGGGGCAAGGGATGCGATCGCATTGAAGGACTAGGCAAAGCTACGCGATCGCATTGGAATTATTGCAATCGCATAGAACAAACGGGGCAACATGAAATTTACTCTATGCGATCATGGAGGCTCCTATGCGATCGCATAGAGCAACGTACCAGATACCAGCAAACAGCAAAATACCAGATTTTCCAAGTCCAAAAACACTCTGACGCCTATCCTAAACTCACCCGAGCCCTCGGGGCTCTAAACCAAATAAGCACACTGACTAAAAAATATCATACGAACTTGCTCGAGCGATCAAATCGCCAAAATAACTTCAAAATCAATGAATTGAGCCTTAAATCCAAGAAATCTTTCAAAATTTCATAACTTTCAAATTTTCCAATTTAAGGCCGAAACACGTCAAATGACGTCCGTTTTCAACCAATCTTTACAGGAAGCGCTTAACCAACATTTATGACATGTACCGGGCGTCGGAACCAAAATACGAGCTCGATACCATTACTTTTTGATCAAATTTTATTTTTATTTTCCTTAAACATTTTCAGAAAACAATTTAACGGAAAAAATCATTTCTCGAGCCTAAGACCTCGGAATTCGATTCCGGGCATACGCCCAAGTCCCATATTTTTCTACGGACCCTCCGAGACCATCAAATCACAAGTCCGGGTCCGTTTACCCAAAATATTGACCAAAGTCAACTATATCAATATAAATATCAAAATTCTTAAAAAATTTCACAAAATTCATATATTTCAACATAAATATTTTCCGGCTTCGCGTCCGAACTGTGCACGCAAATCAAGGCAACTATAAATGAGGTTTCCAAGGCCTCAAAAGCTCGAAATGACTGAGAAAGCAAGTGATGACCCTTTGGGTCGTCACAAGCCCCGAGTCAGATCTGAAATTGCATTTGAGATCGCAACGTTGACATGCGACCCGCATAATGGATTGCAAAAATGCTTCCTAAAACCTGAACACACTGTCTGGGTATGCGGCAGAAATGCGATCCGCATACTCATTCTGCGGTCGCATAATGCGCCGCAGAACTGCCCCTTACAAAATCCCAAGGGAATTATGCGATAACTATGCGGTCCGTATATCGGTTATGCGATCGCATAATTGACCGCATAGTTGACCTCAAATTTGACCAACACACTGACTCACTTTGTGGCGACTATGCGGTCTGCATACCTGATATGTAATTGCATTCTCGACCTCAGAATCGCACTTTTCTGGAAAACATTATTTCTTAACTTTGTAGTGCTTAGATCGGTCCAAAGGGTCTGATTTTATGCATCTCTAACACATATTCCTAATTTGGCACTACGAGCTTTCGGGTTTATAGGAAAAATCTTTCACAGGCCTCACACTTCGGAATCATTGGGGAGTACGAAGGTTCGAGGTATCATCTAATCATCATCCTCGAAAGTTTCCTACTACTCCGATCTGGTCGAGGTCGGCGACTGTGATTGCTATTTGACTTCCTTATTTCCCTTCAATTTTGGCCACTTCGTTAATGATAGTGCCGATACTGGTGTTACCTCATCAATTGCAAATATCTTTTTGGCTATGGGTTGTTCGCCGTACATATTTTTTATTCTTTTCGGTGTTTCGAATTTCAAGTCTTGATGAAGCATTGAAGGTAGTGCCCTCATATTATGAATCCAAGGTCTTTCGAGCAGCGTGTTGTATCTCATATCACCATCGATTACATGGAATTTTGTTTCCTGGATAGTTCCGGCCATGTTTACTTGGAAAATTATTTCCCCTTTTGTGGTTTCACTCGCCATGTTGAAACCATTGAGAACTTGAGCCGCGTGCACAATTTGATCCAGGAGGCTGAATTGCTCTACGACCCTCAATCGAATAATATTTTCCAAGCTACCTGGATCAACCAAAGAATGTTTAACTTGAATTTTATTCATAAGGATAGATATTACCAATGCATTGTTGTGAGGCTACTCGATCCTTTCTGCATCATCATTAGTGAAAGATAAGGTATCTTCTTGTAAGTAGTACCGGGTGCGCTTCTCCCTTGTGAATGTAATTTTTGTGCGTCTAAATGTTAGGTCCTAAGGAATATCGACCCCACCAACGATCATATAAATCACATGTTGCGGTTCCTCCTATTCGTTTATCATGTTTGCATCCATGTCTCTGAAGTGATTTTTAGCTCGGTCGCTGAAGAACTCTCGAAGATGACCTTCGTTAAATAAATGAGCTACTTCCTCCCTTAGTTGTCTACCGTCTTCAATTTTGTGACCATGGGCTCCGTGGTATTTGCACATTTGATTTGGGTTCCTTTGAGCTTGATCGGTCTGTAAGGGCCTGGGCCATCTAGTGTCCTTAATCCAATCGATGGGTGATACAATGCCCGATGCATCGACTCTGAAGTTTTATTATGACAGTCAAGGTACTTCCTTGGATCCCACATCCCTATCGGTACCGCTATTGCTCATAAGCCCTCGGGAATTCTGTCCCCAATCATTTCTTCTATCATTTTGTATAGAGTTGCGTTCGGGCCCATTATTCTCCGATCTCCACTGTATGGCAGATACCTGTCTCTATTTGATTGTTATTACTGATCGATGATAACTATAGATTCTAGCCTATCTTGTGCTCTCTTTTGCTTAGGTTTTGGATAAAAATGTGTAAAAGCATTTCCGAAAATTGACTTATCGTGCTTGTTTACAGGGTTTGGTCAAAGTGAGGCTAGAAAGCCATAACCAACTCATGAAATATTTAAAATTGTACAAAGTTCAAGCTAAGATAAAATCACTGATCGCGAAGGAAAAGAGCGGTCGTGGAAGGTCCACCGTTGAAGCGGCCACAATTACACTGACCCCGGAATCGAGATTCAAAGAAGGCATATTTGGGTTCAACAAATACCGTTGACTGCAGTAAAATTGTGCGGCAGTGGTATACCTGACGCAGCTACGATGCAAATTCTGATGAGAGCGTCGATCAAAGTTTAGAGACCTTGCAAACCAAGCCTAATTGAGGAGCGCGGTCCGCGTCCAAATTGTGCGATGGCGGTTAATGCTAACACTGAGGCATTCATTTTTACTCTTCTCACGGAATCAAGTCTAGACCAAGCACAAAATAGAAGAATTAGGGTTCGCGCCTACTTTTGCGCGGCCGTGAAAGTCTTTGTGCCGAGCCGCTCTGTATTCCGCTGATAGCAGAACCTCTGTAGGGGTATTTTTGTCCTGTAATTTTAACTGTGTACAAATAGATCTTTTTCATATTTTTAGGTCATCTTTTGTTATGAGGAGCTTGTGAACATCAGTATTTTACTACTTAGAGTAATTTTAGAGCGTCTTTAGTTACTATTCTTAGATTTTATTCTTGTAATCAACTTTTATGGCTTATATTTCATCTGTATCTTTGATTTCTATCCTGATTATGAGTAGCTGAACTCATTAACTAGGGTTGTGACCCAACCCTAGTGTGGGTATTTAATCAGTCTTCAATTTTAGGGCTTGATTATTTATGGGTTAGCGATATTTAGCTTGATTCATGCTTTAATTGTAGAATTTGTGATTGCAAACATTGGTTCATGCCTTAATGACTTAGACTCTTCTTGAGAAAGAGAGACTAAGTCTAGGAAATTCAGGCTAACAAGGAATAGGGTGCATTCAATAGATTGATAGCCTACATTAAAGGGTTATACCTAGAGATAGTAATACCCGACTTGAGTCAATTTTGCTTGCATTGTTTGAACACCCAATTGGTCTTGAGAAAGCCAATTAGGGCAAAGTCACTCAAACTACCGAGAGGTGTAAAGTGAGTAATTATGTGCAAAGGTTATATCACGATCCCAAATATACCAAGCTTGTCCTAAATTCTAGACCCCGTTAGATTCCCACCTAGGTGTAAGTCATTTCCCTAGTGCTTTTTATTAATCGAGAAAAACCTTACAAAAACATTATACTTAGATTATTTTCAGCATTCAGTAGCATTAAAAGTAGAATAGAAACAAAACCAAGCATGGTAAGTGCAATTAATAACAACATGCATAGCTAGATTGGATAGAAATCCAACTCCCAACCAATATTAGCTCCTTGTGGATATCGATCCCGATCTTTCGGGTAAAAGTTGTATCGACCACTCTTTGTAATTTTATACCAGTATAGGGTTGGAGCTGATCAATAGACATTCCTTTTAACTCTTTCCATAGACCTGTTGGGATAAATCAAACCAACAGGAGTTCCCAATTGATCATCTTCGACACTAATCTTTGAGTGGTACCGATTGTGTACATCGGCCCAAGTGATAGTTGGATATTATATTAAATTTTGCTTTAACTGTCGTGAAGCTATGGAGATCCTAGTATTGAGACATTGTGTAAAAGCTTGAACAGTCCAGTCATCGGTGACTGGAGGTAAATCCATTTGGAACTGAGATATGAATTCCCTGAGCATCTCGTTATCCCTTTGCTTACTTTGAAGAGGTCTGATTTCCTTGTTGCAACTATAATGGATCCTACGTGGGCTTTCACAAAAGAATATGCGAGCATAGAAAATTAAATAATATGGTTTGGTGGTAAGTTATGATAACATATCATGGCACCTTTGGATAAAGTTTCTCGAAATTTCTTCAATAGAACTGATTCAATCTCATTATCTTCTAAGTCGTTTCCCTTTATCCGCACATGTGCGAAGGGATGTGATCATTACGACTGGTGGTTTCATTGTATTTGGCGATGTCTGGCATACAAAATTTCTTAGGAATGGGCTTCAGAGCCGCACTTTGAGGGAAAGGCTTCTACACGAACTTCTTCGAATCCAAACCATTTAGGATCGGGGGTGCCCCCGGTATTTGGTCCACTCGTGAGTTGTATGTTTATACCTTTTTGTCATTGGCCTCGATTTTCTTTTCACCTAATTTTACCCATTTAGTGAGCTCTTTAAGCATCTTCATAATGGCATAGTATTCGGTTTCTCCGGTACATGCTGACCTCTATGAACAACCTCTTGTGATATTTCGAGCTCAATTCTTCTTAGTGCTCGATTCTAATTTTGGAGTTGTGCTATCGCAGCTTGCTGAATCTGCATCATTTCGAATATCACTCAAAGGCTAATTACGCCTTCTTCATCACTCTATGCGTTATGATCTTCCGCTCGGGCATCTCTACGGCCACTATTTCCAGGGTCTACGCCCAGATTTGCATTTAGGGAGATATGCGAACTGACATCAACGGGGTTTTCAATAGGTACTCCCTCGTGGCCAGCTTGAGGCACTTCGATCCCTGGGCAGCTACACTACCGTTTTCTCCATAGAAATCGAGGTCGTCATCGGCGTGAGTGGGTACTGCTTGCGAGTTAGATATGTTGACCATGAAATCAAAAATACTCACAAGAACAATCGTAAAGTAGTGTGTTACGGGAATTAAGACCAGGCAATCACCATTATCCTTAGCCTCACGGTGGGCACCAAACTGTTTACCCTTAAAACTAGATAACAATTAAACTTATAATGTAATTTTAAGAATACGTGGTTTAGCCTAATACAAATTGATAAATGCAAAGATTAGTGATAGAAATTGATAATAAAATAAAGCGAACTAGTCTTGGAACATGATTCAGCCCTTGAACTTGGTATCCTCGAACTGATCGGTGTCCAAAATAATTAAGAAACAAAATAACCGATGAACAAGAGTATGTAAATTAAAGAGAAATTGTATAGAGTATTGTATTGCTGTGATATGCATAAATGTAAGGTGTTTACAAGATGATCAGGATCCCCTTTATATAGTAGAGGAATCTTATTTATGGTACAATACTAATTCCGGAAGTAAATCCCATGATTAACTTGATAACCGCCCCTGATATGATCTGTTTCGATATTTACGCCATGAGCTCCAGATGGTTACGGATATCTCGCCTTTTTGCTATTGTGCTTTGCTCGAAATCTGTCATATTTGGTCTCAATCATAGTTGGACTTAATCTTGACAGGCACCTCGATACCTCGTCTTCGTGTTCTGGTCTGATCCATTATGAGGCTAACCCTCGATGCAGTCCCCTGGTCTCGATCAAATAGCACAATCGGATAGACCCGATTTTTACTGTATACAGATAGTCCCCTCGTTTCATGGAATGTAATGAGAAGAAACGAATTGAGCCTTCAATTTTGTACCTCGATCTATCATGAAGTCTCCCTCATTTCGAGTTTCTCCAGTGCATAGGTTATTTCTGTAGGTGATACACAAAAATTGTGAGCAGACAATAAGGGGGGCATACCTTTTTCATTCCGGTGAGTCCCCGTCCTTGATCTGGATGGGCCATCATCGTATCGGAAGGAAGACGGTCCAGGGGCCCTGACGTATAGCTAGGGTCGTTTCCTATTTTGTTGTGAGATCGGGTGATCTCTCCTTATGTTATCTCTTCGATCTTTCCTGGGTTTGGCTTGTACCGAGACGAGTCGCCGAGTTGGTCCATTGAGGTCTTCATCATCTGTTCAGACTTTGGCACAATAAGCATTGTGGATTTAATCCCAAGTGGTTGGAGGATACTTCATCAACCGGTTTAATAGTTTTCTGGTTTCTCTTGCACACTCTCTACTCAACCCATTCTGAAAGGTCGTGACTAACATCCCTTCGATCACGTTTGGTATGGACATCCTTACCCTATTAAATTGGGTGAGGAAGTCCCTTAGTCTCTCTCCTAAGTACTGCTTGATGGAGAAGATATATTTTCCTCTTGTTTCGGCTTTCTTGGCCCCGACATACATCGTTATGAAATTATCGGCCATTTTTTTGAAGGTTTATATGGAGCGGGCTGGTAGCTGTGAGTACCATGTTAGCGCCCCTCTTGCAAGGGTTTCGCCAAATTTCTTTTGTAGAATAAAGGACATTTATTCCTTGGTGAGGTTGTTACCCTTCACGGAGGTGACATAAAGAGTCACGTGATCTTCAGGGTCAGTCGTTCTGTTGTATATCCTGATATACGGCCAATATTTTGAAGGTCTTTGGTATGGAATGCAGGGATGTTTCCTCATTATACGGTTGCTCTACCAATCTACCGGCTTCCCTCTTTAGATGTATCTTAGGGGTACCCGGTATCTCGTCGACTCGTTCTTGGAGTTCCTTCATTTGATTTCTGAGCGTTTTACTTTCATTCTCTATCTCTTCCATCTTCTTTAGAACAGCGGCGAGGACGTTGTCACCGGCATTGTTAGTAACATAGTGAGTTACACTTGGTGTTGGAGGTCTGGTCAATCGCCATGTTCTTCTTCTCGTTGTATTGTATGAGCTCTTGCGATCTTTATGGTCGTGTTCAGCACACTTACTAGTGTATCGGTAAACCACACTTCGAGGAGCTTTTTTATGGCCAATGGTGTCCCTTCTCCTATGGACATAGAGGCCCATTTCCCATTTGTTTTTGTTATGCTATAATGGGGGGAGGTGATCCCTCGCATCTGGGGGAGGCCATGGGTGTCACGTCATCGCTAGCATTTCACAGCTCTTGTTGATGGTGTTCATGAGGTTGCTAGAAAGTCACATGTCACTTTAGTTCTATCTCCTTGGTTATCTGCCATGTAGGTTTCCCTACATGCAAAGAGAGAGGAATATCTTGTGGTTGTTAGGTTAGTGACTCACGTGAGTTGTAGATCTAACGAAAATTAAGAAATCCCCACATAGGGTAACAAACTTTTTTACCCAAAAATTTAGATCTGGATTCAACCAATTAGATTTAAATAAGTAGAGTCAATCTTGGCTAATATTAATATCCAAAAGATAAGGTTATCAATCTTATGATAGATAGTATGTATATTTGATTGAATGGCAATAAATATGAACAATTATAACAATATTCAATGATCTAGAAAGGTGGAAGATAGCATTAAATAAGGCAAAATACATGAAGTCCCCATTAAACTTGTCTAAAAAATAGTTTGAGCACTTAAACTAAACGAGCATTTCTTTACTCCTATAAACGTATTTGGAGTGAATTATTTTCTCCCATGAAGCACTAATACCAGTTTCATAATATAAGGTGCTTCACACATACGCGCCACGTTACCGCCATGTCAGAAATCTTCAAACTTGGTAATTTTTACTCTTTTTTTCTTTATTTTTTGTTACTTATACTTTTACACGAATAATCCCAATTAACCATTTAAATCCTTCAATAATTATATAACCAGCATTTGTCTCTCTTCAGAGATGAGTCCGGCAATCTTTCTACCCAAAGGCATGTTGTTGGTCTTAGGTCGGTCCATTTTTTCTTCAACATGTCGTACAACCCCATTCTTGTAGTCGAATATAGGGTTTGCCGGAGATAGGTAGCGAAGATATCAGAGAAGAGGGTGGCGGCGCCTTCTTGTACGACAATACGAACGCCAATATCACATGCTAGTTTAGTACAAATTTTTACGTTAATTCAGAATCTTCTACTATGCTTATTGAAGAAACGAACTTAGAAAAAAAGAAGAAGAAGAAGAAGAAGAAGAAGAAGACAAAAGAAAGAAACAAAAACAGGCTCGAAGAAGAAAGGGGAAAAAGGAGAACGAAGTGGATTGGTTAAAGGGGGAAAAGTTAGAAAGGAAAAGGGCTCGCCTTTTCATATTTTTTATCATGTACGCACTTTTTAAAAAAATCTTTTTATTTTTTTGCCACATCAGTTATTATAAGGGAAAATAATTCACTCCAAATACGTCTAGGGGGTAAAGAAATGCTCGGTTAGGTTAAGTGTTTAAATCTGTTTATGGACAAATTTGATGGGGTCTTTATGTATTTTGCCCATTAAATAATAATAAGTAGCAATAAATGATATTTAAGTAAATAAAAACGTGTGAGTCACCCGAAAATGGGTGGGATCTGTGGAATTCTTTCTGACAATGATGAATGATTGATGAGCCTCTGAACACTCAGGTTGTTCTTGAATCAAGTGGAAAAGTTAGACAAGAATCTTAGTAAAAAGGTTCTTTTTCGTGTGCTTGTAATATGACTGGATTTTCTCTATAAAGTAAATGTATTTTCTTACAAGTGAATATCTCATGTCCCATATCATTGTGCTATTTTCAATTACAGGGAACATATTCCTAAAATTCTTAATAGTGCAGGTGCAGAGAATATTCATTAGAATATTCCCTTTTTTGTCTTATCTTTATACTAGCCGTTATAACTATGTATAAGATGTTCGACCTCGAACTTGATCTATGACGACTTCACGACTTTGATCTTTGGTGACTCTTCAACCACACTCTTCATTGCCTTAAGGCCACTTCGACCTGGGGCCGATGAAAGTTGTCATGATGCTGACGTGGCCTACCTATATCAAAAGTATTTTTTGGCCCATACACAAATTAACCTAAAGTCAAGGCAGATCAGAGTCTTATTTCACATATGCCTCGCATTATAAATTGACTATTTGGATTAACCGCTTCATTTTCTTCTTTTGTGGAATAGTTTATTATATCTTCAAACTTTTTATGTAGACTCAAAGAAGTGGGCATTAGAAAATGACTGTAAAAAATATTTTTCAAGAAAATATTTTTTGTCATATTGAACACAATATTTCAATGTTACTAATTTGGTCTTTTGTTTTTTGGGAAATTCCTCTTGATCTATGTATTAGCCTAAATGCTCAAACTGCCCCAATTTTCTGGTACAGGTTCAGGTAAAGGAAATTAATGGGAGACGTGAAGTTGTTAGCACTGAAAGATTGGTTTTTTTGTTGACTAGAAAACAGTTTCATGAGCCTCACTCACCTCTTTGATTGTATTAAAGAATCGCCGTTTATTTTCAATGTTTTCGACTTTCTGTCAGATGTAACATTCATAATCTCCTTTAACCAATTAGCATAGGCCCATCTAAAAGCAATCCATTGCAGCTAGCTCACTAATTTTGTCATCTTTCTTGTTTTTGTCCTTTGAACCAATTCAATAAATTATGAAATAGATTTCAAATCCCCTCTCACATGCATTCATCCTTCACAGGTCAAGAATTTAGCACATGCACACCACAATCCACATGTACATTATCTTATGGACATTGATATTTAATTATGCAAAAGAACATTCTATAGTCGGCTAATGACCAATTATTGGAGAATCTGTCCTGAGATTTATCATAGATTCTAAATTGATATATTCATAAGAATTATAACTATTGAATTGAAGCAAATTTACAACCATCTTCCACAAGATGATTCAGGTGACAATATCCATTCAACTTTGTAGACAATAAGTGGGATCTACAAGTGCTAAATGTAATCACTTCATTCTGAAACAAGGCCGAAGGGAAATGGCCTTAATGATTAAAAGACTTATGTTATAGACTTAGGCAATCATAAACTTATGGTTAGGGCCTGGAATATTAACATATGCTTAGTTGAAGCGTGACAGGATTAACTTCATTCAACCTAAACTTTTAAGTAACTACTTGTGCAAAGATAACTAGACAGATAACAGAATGTGATGGTTTAGTCCTCTTTGATTCCATTCAAGAACTTGAAGACATAGAGCATTGTCGGCCGCCTAGCTGGATTATCCGAGAGACATAATGCAGCAATCTGCAATGTCTGAAGCATCATCTGCTTAGAATCTGCATCAAGTATTGTTGGATCAAGCACATCAACTGATTGCCCCTTCTTCATCTTCTGAAGTACCCAACCAACCAAGTTTCCGCCTTCCACGTCTTTGAAATCTGGGCCTGTCGGCTCTTTCCCTGTCAGCAGTTCAAGCAGAATCACACCAAAAGAATAAACATCTCCTTTTGTGGTGGATCTCCACGTCTGCCCATACTCTGGAGGAATGTAGCCGAATGTACCAGCAATATCAGTGCTTACATGCGTCTCACAGGCGCTGATCAACCTTGCCAACCCAAAATCTGCAACTTGTGCCTCGAAGTCATCGTTGAGCAAGATATTACTTGCCTTTATGTCCCTGTGAATAATGTGAGGTGTGAATCCGTGATGCAGGAAAGCTAGACCACGTGCAGCACCTACTGCAATCTTAAGACGTTTGCTCCAATTCAGCACATCAAGGGTTCCACTGCGGTTTCTCAGCCAGTGATCCAAGCTCCCATTAACCATGTACTCATAAACAAGAACTTTATCCTCACCATAAGAACAGTATCCAAGCAAGGGCACAAGGTTTCGATGCTTCACTTTGCCCAGAGTTTCCATTTCAGCTAAAAATTCACGGTGACCTTGAGTTTTTGCTTGGTTTAGCTTCTTAACCGCAACTGTTTTACCATCAGGTAAAGTAGCTTTATAGACAGTTCCAAACCCTCCATCACCAACAATTTTAGTCTTGCAAAAGTTGTTGGTGGCTTCAAGAACATCAACCAATGTCAGCTTTAGAAGGGGCTGCTCGAACATGGCTACATTGATGCTAAGAGGCTCTTTTGATTTGCTGCTGCCTAAGAAATAAAGGTGCTGATCATCACTGTCCATATTGCTGTCCTCACATTCCTCAGGATCACTTTTTCCGCTGCTTCTACTAATCCATATCCTTAACACAATGGCAATAGTAAGAGTAATCAATATAGTCCCAGCCACAACTGACAAGATTCCCCAAACATTAAGCATCGATGATCTTTTAATAAAACTCTTGGCAGGGCATTTTAGAGCTACGATTCCCCCACAGAGATCTTTGTTCCCTGCCACTGAAACTTTTGAAAGGTTCTGGCAAATTCCATTTCTCGGGATAGCTCCTTCCAGTTTGTTATCCGTGAAATTTAACACACCCAAATTGGGAAGGGTGCATACTGTTTCAGGTATTTGGCCATAAAGACTGTTGCCAGAGACATCCAAATACTCAAGCTGCACAAGATTTCCAAGCTCAATTGGAATTTTACCCGTTAATCTGTTGTCATGGAGATCAAGAAAAGCCAAGTACGACATGTTTCCCAAAGATGGTGGCAAGTTCCCAGTAAAGGAATTAGTACCCAAATTTAGAGCTTCAAGTCTCCAAGCAACAGAGTTTGAGAACAGCTGATCCAGACTACCTGAAAGCCTGTTTTGCTGAAGATAAAGGCCAACTAGGTTTGATATCCTTGATAGAGAGGGAGGAAGTTCACCATCAAGTACATTTGAGCTCAAGTCTAAGTGTGTCAGACCATTTAAGTTCCCAAAACTTGATGGTATTGGACCGGTAAATTTGTTGCTCGTCAAATTCAGCTTCACCAAACTACCTACTTGCCCAATGCTTTCAGGTATTGAACCTGTGAGCTGGTTATTCCCAAGATAAAAGCCTTGCATCTTAAGTGAGTAACCGAATTCTTCTGGAATGGTGCCTGTCAACAAATTCCCAGTTAAGTCTAATGTAGTGAGATTCACTAGGCGGGCAAGTGATAGTGGTAAATCCCCGGATAGCATGTTATTGCTGAGCAAAAGATCCACTATAACAACACAGCTCCCTAGCTCTTCAGGTATCGAACCAGACAACTTGTTGTGAGACAGATCATAGACACCATGATGCTGCACATAACTTGAATCAGGGATGCTTGCTTGACGGAAATACTTGGAAATCTTGGAAGGAATAGCACCACTAAGCTCGTTGTGGGAAAGAACCAGGCACTGTAGCTGAGGCAGATCCACAAGTGTCACCGGGATCGACCCATGAATCCGGTTATTCCCAAGATCCAACGTTGTAAGAGAGATACAATCCCCCAATTCAACAGGAATGAAACCTTCAAGAAGATTGGAATTCAAATTCAACACTGAGACAGAAGTTAAATTACCAATCTCCTTAGGAATAACACCACTTATCTTGTTGTTACTAAGAACTAGCCTTTGCAATGACACAGCATTACCAATTTCTATAGATAGAGTACCCTGTAAGTGGTTATTTGCAGCAGAAAACTCCAATAGACTAGCAGAATTCCAGAGACTTACTGGAATAGAACCTGTCAAATTGTTGGAATCCAAATCAAGAACCATCAAAGGAAGCTCTGACAAATACTCTGGAATAACCCCAGTAATACTATTATCTAATAACACCAACTGAGTCAGATTACTACACTTTACAAATGAGTCTTTAATACTGCCTGTGAGAAAGTTGTGATCAAGATCAATATCTGTGAGTGCCACAGCATTACAAAGCTCCTTAGGTATTGGACCAGTCAGTAAGTTGCTGCTCAGACTAATATGATTCAATAAAGAACAGTTCCCTATCTCAGCTGGAATTTTGCCCGAAAATCGATTACTCGAAAGCAAAAGGGAATCCATTTGTGTCCATTTTCCAAGCCAAGATGGCAATGGACCTGAAAGCTGATTCGTTTCTGCAGTAAAAGATAGAATAGGCAACTCTGAAAGCTCTTGAGGCAAAGAACCAGTGAGTGAATTAAAAGAAAGCATCACTGTTGTCAACTTTCTACACTTTCCAAGCTCAGAGGGTATTGAACCATTGATCTCAGAGTAACCTAAGTTCAAGAAAGTCAAATTCTCAAGACCGCCTATTGCTTTTGGGATTGAACACTTCAATGGGTTATAAGAAAGGTCAAGTTTGGTCAAAGATTTCAACTTGGAGATGGATTCTGGTAATGGACCCTCAAGTGAACATGAAGCAGCATAGAAATTATGGAGATTAGAAAGTTCACCAATTTCTGGTGGCAACTGACCAGAAAATCTGTTAAGCCCAATGTAAAGATTGTTAAGGTTTCTCAATTTCCCAATTTCAGGTGGAATAGAACCAGAAAGGGTGTTGTTAGACACATCAAAAGAAGCCAAAGATTGAAGCTTTGTGAAGAGTGTTGGAGAGAGAGAACCTGAGAGAAAGTTGTTGCCAAGAGCCAAGACTTGTAGCTGAGTCAAATTACCAATTTGGGCTGGAATTTTTCCGGTCAAAGCATTGCCAGAAAGGTCAAGAAACCTTAGTTGAGTCAAAGTAGCAATGTGGGGTGAAATAGGGCCTTTAAGTGATAAAGAAGAGAGCTTGAGGGAAACAACTTGGCCATTTTTGCAAAAAACACCATTCCAGTGACAATGTGAAGTTGAGGTGGTCCATGTAGACAGAATATGTGGATTTTCAAGAGAACTCCTGAAAGAAAACAGGCTTTGTCTTTCTGGGTCCTCTTCTGAAAATCCTTGTAGGGTTGCATTGGAAACAAAGAAACAGAAAAGAAAGACAATGGCAGTGGTATAAAGAAACATAATGGCCATTACAAAAAGGCCAGTACTTTGAAATGCAGTGGAAGAGAAATGAAATGGGATGTGTAATGAACAAGTGGTAGATATGAGTGTATTAACAAAGACTGGAGAAAAGTCCTATATACAATTATGAGAACTCTACTACTCCATTAAAGAGGGTACTGAATTGGATGTTGAAAGTCGGAAGCATTAAGAGGAACGAGAATAGTAAAAGAAGGTGTTGGGAACATGAAGAGAGGAGAGAAGAACAGATTATACTACATGGTGGAATACGAAAATATTTTTTTGTAATCCCCAGAAATTTTCTTAGTGTAATGTGATAGTGAGAATCAAGCAAATACAAGTACAAACTCAAGAAAACAACACTGTCTTCCATGAGTCATGGGGGGGGGTCCTTGGCCCCTACATAGTACCATGGGGTGAAGGGGGGGGTCCTTGGCCCCTACATAGTACCGTGGGGTGAAGGGGGGGGGG
>MU776929.1:3083-87809 GCA_026770625.1 Nicotiana glauca | reverse complement strand
GGTTAATGATCTTAATTCAGGATTTAGCTAGTAGAATAGAGGAGTGTGCGTTATTGAATCCAGTTTTAGAATTATGTCTATTTACCTAAGTGTATTAGATTTATATTATCCTATTTTAACTTCAGAATTTGGTAACAGGTTGTTAACCAAGTTTGGCTTATTCATTAGTTATCCTACTCTATATCGACCTTTATACCATTGTTAATTATTACAGCACATTCCTAATGATTTACAACTGATCTTAAAAAATGGCTACATCTATAAAATGAAACAGAACAGGCAAGGATTAAACTTCAATCTTCATTCCTTCAACGTGTTTTCAATTACATCTTCAGGAAATAGTGTGTACCTGATCAAATGAGATAACCGATGAGTTCTAGGTTGAAGAAGGAAAGAAATCAGCAAACAGCAATGCACACGATGCAACACAGCAACAGATGTGATTTCAGAGTTCAAAACCCAGCGAATTCAAACAAGAGAATAGGAGACCCAGGGAATTCAACCAAATGAGTGAAGAGCAACGGACAGAAATCCAAAATCTCACTCGAACTAGCAGTAATGAAACAATAGCAGTATTTCAGTATATTTCAGTGTAGTTTAGTGTATTTCTAATTTCACATCCCCTGAACCTCTTATAATAAGAATTTTCCCAATCCGAATCTAGGAGCCCCCCCTTAATTCTCTCAGTGTTCGAATCTTTTTTTTTTATTCAGGCTTATAAAAGCCTATTTATAGAAGTATTTTGGGGGGAATTTCAAATAAGTTACTTGTATTTCCCTCTCCTTATTCTTTTCAATTAATTGCAGAACAGTCCCTTAAAAAATGCATCGAACTGCCTTCAGACCCCTGCTGGAAGGTTCTGGGCAGTTCTATTAGGTTCTATTAGATTCTATTAGATAGGTTTTACCCAATTGCCCCCACTTGCTAAGGTTTATTACACATTTGCCTTTTAATTATGCCTAGTCTGCCCTTTATTGTTCAGGTATTTTCAGAAAAACCAAGCCCTAATGTCAATTATATCCCTTTAGGCTCTATCTAATTTACAGAAGTACCATTTATCAATCCCCTTTTACCCTTTGTATTTATTCAATATTACCCAACCTTCATTAGGTCTGTCGAGAAATGGTAGCTGACTGTATTTAATTTTTAACCCATTTCAAGACTTAAGCAGGGTTTACAGAATTAACCAATTTCAGAAATAGCCACATATGGCATTAATAGTCCAAATTTACCCTATTGCAACAAAAGTCCATATCATTTGCACATATAGCCCTACTGTGACTAGCACTAAAAAATTCAGAAAAGCCAAACAGATAACTCGCATTGTAATGAAAGCCAATTTTAAGTAATCTTGCAGATATAACCCTAATTACGACTAAGTCTCTAATTAATCAGAATTCAGAGAAACAGATTGATGATGGTTGAATCCTACTTAACCAAGACATTTAATCGAGCAAGGATCTTTCTATCAAGAATACTAAACGACTAACAGCATGCGATTTAACTAGTGACTTAAATCAGAAGATAATGCACATAAGCACACAGTCGGTTTTCATGGAAGCACAGAAGGAGTTGAGCATATAACAGACACCCAAAAATTAACAACTAAAAAATAAAAGAAGGGGTAGAGGTTTTGAGAAACAAAAGCATAGGTGAAGGGAAAGGGTTTTGGGTACTTAGCTTTTTTTCGTGTATTTTCCTTTTCCTTTTCTTTCTATCTGTTCCCTTTTTTTTTATTTTTTCTCTGGTTCTTGATTTTTTCTTTTCTTCTTGACTCTTGATTTTCCGGTGGTCCAGAGGTTCAGAGGCTTTGAACCTCTGTTTGACAGTTGATCTTTCAGGCAGACTCTCGGAGTCTTGTTTGGATGCTAATAAGCAGTATTTGGGGTTCAGGGTTAGATTCTGGAAAGAGTTTTGGGTTTGGAGTGTCCGCCGGAGTAGGGTTCCGGCGGGATATTTTCGAAGATTCGAAGGGTTAGGGCAAGATTCGAGACAATCCACCTAGATAGGGTGGTAGATCGTCTCAGGGTGGTTAGGTGGTGTTAAAGTGGAAAGCTGGTTCATAGTTTGAGTGGCCGCCGGCTAGGGTTCTGGCGACCGGAGTTTCAAGAACTGGGAGACCTAAAGGAGTATTAGGTCGTGGTTAATGGGGTAGAAGTTGTAGAAGAAGAAGAAGGGTGTTCTGGGTGGTGGTTTAGACCGGAGAAGATAACCAGAAGCTGACCACCGGTAGGGTTCCGGTGGTCTGTGAAAGAAGGTGGGGAGGACGATGGAGACCTAGGGCGGCTAGGGTTTGATGAATGAGAATGTGCGTCTATACTGAAGAAATAACGGAGGGGGTGTGATATATACTGAAGATGTAATGATGCTTTTCGGCCGTTCGATTCAATCAAATAAATGGCCAAGATCTTCTACACTCAAAACGACACTGTTTAACTTAATGAGGCTTTCCTTTGGTCCGTTGGATTAAATGAGATAGACGGCTGAGATGTAATTCCTTAGGCGACGTCGTTTGGTTAAGTAATACCTTAGCCTCGTTCGTTTGATCAACCGAGACGTACGGTTGTGATTAATTCTCTTAGGCGACGTCGTTTTACTTCTACAGGCACCGCTTTACCTGGTCCGTTGATTAATTATATCGACGGCCCAGATTATTTGATTTTAAACGACGTCGTTTGGTTGGGAGACTGGTCGGGCAGACCGGGCCAAAATGACTGGGCCTGGTCTGTATTGGGTCTGATATGTATTTCTTGCGTTTGGCCCAAGTTTCTATTGTATTTG
Organism: Nicotiana glauca; assembly: GCA_026770625.1. Lineage (NCBI taxonomy): Eukaryota > Viridiplantae > Streptophyta > Magnoliopsida > Solanales > Solanaceae > Nicotiana > Nicotiana glauca. Next base: position 85,028 of record MU776929.1, on the reverse strand, counting down.
TATTTTGGTATTTTGTTTTGTTTTTTTTTTGTATTTTCAATTTGTATTTATTTTATTATTTTCTGCATTTTCTGATATTTTTGTATTTTTGCTTTATTTTCCAAATTTTCTAGCATTTGTTCTACAATTTTTATGACATTTTCTAATTAATTCCATTTTGTATCTTCATTCAAATTTTATTCAACCAATTAACAAACACTAGTATTTCACACAAATCACACAATTGCAAACAAAATTTATTTTATTTGATTTTGGAATTCATTTACTTGGAGTAAAAATCACGTGCTCACAGCCGCTAGCGCTTCTTCTTCCTCTGACCCATATATGACATCAGTTGGCTGGAAAGTCTGCTCCAAGCGAGGTATCGGATGTTCCTGTGGGTAGTATGGACCACGCCATGGTGGCGACCATTCATTGAACTCTTTCCAGGTGTGTACATATCCTAAACCAAAAATGGTACCATGTCTCTTCAGCTTGATGGGTTTGGCAATTCCCTGGAGCTTTTTGCCAAGTCCCTTGCCAGGCTCGTATCCACACCAATTCAATATGATTTCAATCTTGTTATCCCACCATTTATCCTTGTCCACGGCATTGACTTGCTCAATATAGTAGTAGGTCACTCCGCATATTTTCCTTCTTCCTCCGATTGTCGGGATGGTTTGGCGACTGTATATGGGATTGCTACCGTCGCCGTGAATGATAACCTCTTGGTGATTCCACTCAAATTTTATTGCCTGGTGTAGGGTTGATGCTACAACTCCAGCGGCCTAAATCCAGGAGAGCTAAGATGGAGATCTGAGCTGGCGTCTTGTTCAACTGATCAATAACCGAGTACTCCTTTGCTTGTATCATCCTCCAGCGATCATCAGGTCCAGTTTCAATAGGTCATCCAGAGGTCTGCTTACTTGATTCAGCTAAATGTTTCGGAGTATAAACCATGCCTGTTCTTGTCATACCCTGCATGACAACTGCTTCTCCGGTGCTGGCTTTTCCTTTTCTCCTTGCCTCGGTTGTGTAATCCCAGGGGATGGTCTTCGTATGGAATGGTGCTAAGGCTGACATTGCTACCGGGATGGGTACCCTTGCTTTGGGAGGTAACACATCAACTTCAAATTGCACAGATTCTTTTGGGGACCCAAACTCAACCTCAATTGGTCCTGGCATCCTTGCAGAAGATGGTGTTTCAAGACCGAGTCGTATGGACATGTTCACTTTAGCGTCTTCAGAAAGCTGGATCTGGACTACAATCGGATTAAGTGTGATCGTTGGTTTCTTTGGCTCGTCACCTTCCGCGATTAATCTGATCGACCCTTCGGGGTCCCAATCATCCTCTATCTCGATCATGTGAACGCCTTCGCCTTTGTGGTCAGGCAAAGGGTTAATGCGGATATTTGGAGCAGGCTCCTTTTATACAACGATCTTCTTGTCAACCAGAGCCTGAATCTTGTCCTTTAGGGAGCGTCACTCATCAATGGTATGCACATTCATATCGAAATGGTATGCACATGTTTTTTTCGGGTTGACCCATTGGGAAGGATTTTTTTGAGTTATGGCAGGGATAGGGGTGACGTAACCAGCAGCTTTAAGCCTTTCATACAGATGGTTTATTGGTTAGGCAATGGCAGTGTATTATTTGGGAGGTTTGCGGTTGAAATTTAGTTGGGGTCTAGGGAAATTTTGGCGAAATGATTGATAGTGAGCTTGCTGGGTATTGTAGGCTTGGTAAATGTGTGCGGGTTGGGAGTATTTGGGTGATGTAGGTTGGTATGTGGGAGGTGGAGATGATTGGTAAGTAGGTGGTTGAGCTTGGTAGGAAGGCGATGGTGCTTGGTAATTTGGGATAGGTTGATATGTGAGTGGAGGTAATGGGTAGGTTTGGTATTTGATTGGGGATTTTGTCCTATGTGCAACCATTACGGCACTCACATCTCTTTTTTAGATACGCCACCAGATTATAGAGCCTTGTTGGTAGCCTGCAAATCCTCAAGGTTTGAGACCATGCCATTTTTAATACCTTCCTCGATCCTTTCTCGTAGCTTGATGATGTCGAAAGATTTCTGGCCCTCAATCAGCATCAACCTCTCATAATATTGTGGGTCCTGAGCTCGGACAAAAAACTTGTTCATATGTTCTTCTTCTAAAGCCAGCCTGACCTTAGCGACTTCTAATCTCCAATAATTAGCATACTCGCGAAATGTCTCTGTAGGTTTCTTCTTTAAGTTCTGGATGTAGAATACATCTGATGCATTTTCCGTGTTGAATCTGAATCTGTTCATGAAATCGGATGCCATTTTTACCCAATTTATCCACTTCTTCGGGTCCTGGATAATTTACCAAGATAGAGCATCCCCTTTCAGACTTCTCGTAAAGATCTTCATGCGAATCTTTTCATCTCTTCCGACTCCGACCAGTTTGTCACAGTGTGTCCTTAAATGAACTCTGGGATCCCCTGTGCCATCAAATATTTCAAACTTGGGAGGTTTGTACCCCTCAAGAAGTTCGACATCTGGCTGAATGTAAAGGTCCTCATAATTTAGCCCCTTGATACCTTTGTTTCCTTTGAAACCCTGGACTCGGCTAGTCGGCTTCTTGAGTTCTGCGGCCAGGTCCCTGATAAGAGAGTCTTTATCATTAGACTCAGGTGTGCTTGAAAATAATTGAGTATAGTGTGTCATGGTTTCCACATATATAGGAGTGTTGTGGAGATGATCATTTGTAGAGTTTAGTGGTTCTGAGATGAGCAGTGGGGTGTTGCTTGAAGTGTGGCATGTGTTGCAGTGATAGGGAGTGGGTTGTTTTTATGGCTTCGAAATGTTCTGTGGAGTTGCGGGATTTTGAGTGTTGGGAAAGTTGACATCCGGGGTAGTGAGGGAAAATGACAAGTTTGCCAAGTTTTGAACTTGATCCAGTTCTTCCTGAAATTTCAATAACTTCTGTTCAAGCTGGGAGGCACTTTCCTTAGAAACCTGAATACCCTGGGGAGCCTCTACCCTTTCAACTAAGTTCTCCTTCCTGATGTTGTTCAAATCTTCCATTTTTCCCATGTTCTTGTTTCTGATATGACTCGGAGGAGGAGGAGGTGGAGGGCCCTTAGATCTACTGGAGTAAGATGATGATGCCAGAGTACACGAACTAACCTTTGGGGTAAGGGAATAAAACAAAAAGTAAAACAAAAAGGTAACAAGTTAGTGTGGATTATGTGGAGAAAAACATTGCAGTATTTAAACACATAGTGCAAGAATAGAAATCGTGTCCTAATTTGGTAGCCTCATTGTGCCCGATGTAGGCCTAGCGACAAGTTGATTTGGAGAACTTATAATATTAAATGCCTCATTTTATTGATAAAAATAAGATGAATCCCAAAACGACACTAAAATTGCTGAAAATAAAATGTCACTAATGGCCATTGGCCTTATTACATTAAAGCAAAAGAAAGACTCCTAACTACTTGGTCCTAGAAGGACCTTCCCTAGACTCGGCATCTTTGGCTCCATCGAACAGCTTCACCAGCTTGTGAAGTCCTAGCAGCTTCAATAATTCTGTTGTTGGGCTGTATTTCCAGAAGAGAAGGTAAATTCCCCAAATATTTGCGGACGAGGGTCTGATCACTAGAGTGAAGGTATTCCCACCAGCTCAGCAACCTTGGGTGGATGTTGGTTACCATGCCGAATCTGGGGACTTCGTGCCTCATTTTCTGCAAAATAAGGTGTTAGACCCTTACCAAACCGGACTCGACTATTTAACCAATAATTAGCATAAAAAGCATTTAGTTCTCCAAATAAATGCACAGAACGTGGTAATGTCCGTTTGGGTTCCAAGGAAGCCCAATGGACTTTGGGCAAGGCTATTTTAAAAAGTCATTATGCGGACAACATAACCGACTCGGCTAGGTTTGACAGTGATGCATGCACAATTTAAACAGAGTAAGGTTTCTATGGGGTGTTAGACCGGTACCCTTGAGCGGACAACTCAAGAGGGAAAGTCACGAAACCGTCGACTGCACCGCTGATCGACTAGTTTTACCGCAAATACGCATTTGCCAAATTTATGGGGTGATAATATCAGAAGGGTGTGACCACTCATTATAAGAGTTGCTATGGTATTTTGTTTGGCACGAGTGGAATATGATGTTGAAGATGCAATTACAATAATGAAACAAGTTGTCATGTATTTGCACGTTCATAAAGTAATTATTACAATAATTGCTCATAATTACAACAGTATTAAAAGAAAAGCGGTAAAAGAAAACATTAAAGAAAAGAAAACAAAGAGCCAACTCATTTTCGAAGTAGAAGAGAGATATAGACGTTAAATAAAGGCAATAAAGAAACAATAAAGTCACAAATAACATGAAATGGTAAATTCCTAGAGAAATTTCCCTAGCAGAGTCGTCATGCTATCGATGCCCCCTTTTTCTTTTAAAGGCGAAATCGGGTTTACGATATTTGGGCAGACAACTCTTTTCCTTTTGGGAATTGTGTTTTAGAGTTTGAAGAGTCACCACCTAATGATTAAGTGCATTAGGACACTAAGAAGAGTTTGAGTTGAAGAACCAGAGTTTGGGTAAGGGCTAGACATTATCGCGAGGGGAAAGTGTTGGGCATTCCTCATGATTCACTAGTGTGGTTCCCGGTCATGTTATATTATGACTTCACATAATCAAGTAAGAAATTAAAGGAGTTCAAATAGAAAGGGTTCACATGCAATATTGCAAGTAAATCGAAACTTGAGAAAAGTAATGTGGGCAGGCATTTTATGAAATATTAAATAATTCTACATATAAATAGATGAAAGCAAGAAAGAGGGGAGGGGGTCCTAGGTTAATGATTAAATGGATCACTTCAATGCAATACCCAGCAATCACTCCCAAAAAGAGGGGTAGCACGTGATATTAGCGCATCTGTCATCATCTCCGTATTCTACCCTTCCCACCCCATAAAGGTTATTAAAATGCGTGAGTTGGTCATGAATGCTTATCGCTTTCGCAATTACCCGTCCCATCCTATAAGTCCTGGAGGTTATTTAGGACCACTATTACTACAAGGTAAGGACTAGGTTGAACCTTTAGGTTTAAAAGAAAGAATGCTAAGCGACATACATAACAAATAGGACCATACATAAGGGATTACACAAAGACAAATAAAGGCTCACAGATCCCTCCGAAAGTGAACACGTAATCAGCACGTCTCAAACACATTTAAGGTCTCAAAGATGGGACTTAAAAAAATTGGAACGTTGAAGTTAAAACAGTAAGTTTCAAGATGGAAAATTAGCAGCGAAACCAGAAACTTCAGTTAAGACTGAGCGACTAGAAGAATGCTCTATTTTAGAAATACAACTAGGGACAGCAGTAAGATTTAGAAGTATACAACAGTTTGGAGTTTAGTAAAATATAGATAAAAATTGTTAAAATGCTACACCCCGCAATATTACGTCAATATTACGTCCCGCAGTATTATGTTATGACAATGTTATGCTCTGTAGTAATAAATTACGACGATGTTGCACCGTGTAGTTTTTTTATAAATTTGTCGTAAGGTAATTGACATCAGTACAAGAAAAAGATAATTTGAGGATTATAAGGATTGTGCTATTTCACATATGATTATTAAATTCATGAAGGTGAAAGGGGAAGCAAGTGAAAGGAAACGAATTTTTGTCCAAGTTTGGCATGTTGGGATAAAATACGGCCCAAGTTAAAATACTCGGTATTTATGGACTAGTGTTATACGAGGTACCACATGACCATGATAGTAAGGTGTATAAGGTATGTAAAAAGTGAGTAGTATTTTAAGTAAGTGGGAATAATTCTCAATTATACGGGAAATAGATTAATTACCGAGTAACAAAATATTACCCAGTTAACTAATAAGTGGATAAATTTAATCAACCATCCCAAAGAGTATCGTGGAAGCATGCCACATATTAAAGGAATGATTCTTCAAGCCATTTCATTATGTGGCAAAGGTATACAATACTTGGCATATTTTAAGGAAAATGAGTCATCTTCTACATCACTTAAAAGGCTCCAGCAAAGGAATGTATATTAATATTAGAAAAAGACTTTCAATCAAGAAAGTTATTACGTCATTGGCAAAAGATATTGGATAGCATTCTTATTCCTTCTGGGCCGACGTTCATTGATGTTCTCTTGGAATGATTTCAATTTGGACGTTGGCTTTAAAAAAAAAGAGAAGAAGATTGTACGAGCTGAATTATCTTTAAGAAGTTGGAGGATATATTAACGCTATTGATAGAGGGTTTCTGCCAAGGAACGTAAGCAATATACTTGTTCAAGTCCTAAAACTCCAAAGACTCAAAAATGACGTTGGTCACTTTCAGAAAAGGGAAAACATGAAATTCCTTCTAAATTAAAAAGGATTAGAAGCTAAGGAGTCTCCATTTGAGGCCAACAAAATCTGTTCTTGGTTTTAAAACCAAGAACTTTGATGCAGAATGTTTGGTTCCAAGAAATTCGTTCCAGGCTTCATCCAAACGTCCAAGCCAAGTTCCTTCCAATTTCAAGGAAATTCAGTGTAAATTCCACAAAAGCAATTCGTTAAAATAATTCTAGGAACAGGTATGTTAAGGCACTTTCTTCTATCTTTTGGCATGATCTAAAGTGAAATGAATACGCCACTTCATATCTTTTGGCATGATCCTTGAATCCTACTAAGGTTCTTATTGAGGGTATTGATGTCCATAATGTTCTTAAGTCACTTCGAAAGGTTTAGAACGTGATTCCATGAGTCTAGCGTGCATTATATAAATGTATCTATTTTACTCTACCGAGCCGCGCTATAGTCGGCCAGGTAAGGCACCTGTTGTGCAACCACTGATCAATTGGGTTTACCGAGCTCCACGTGGTCGGGTACGATTCTACCGAACCTTATGATGGTCGAGTACATTTTTACCGAGTCCTCTTTGAGGCCGGGTACGATATGATGATGATGATGCCCACAGAGACGAATATTTTTAAAAGTTTATCTATATATATGTATTATGCATTTGATGCCAGTAGTCCGCACATGCGCTCAGATGTTACAGGTTGTATCTCCTATGTCTCTCTTTACATTACTGTTCATATTTATGCTTCCACGCCTCACATACTCGGTACATTATTCGTACTGACGTCCCTTTTGCCTGGGGATGCTGCATTTCATGCCCGCAGGTCCTGATAGACAGCTCGAGAGCCCTCCAAGTAGGCTATCAGCTCAATGGAAGATGTTGGTGCGCTCCATTTGCTTCGGAGTTGCTAGTTTGGTTAGTATGATTTAGACGTGCATTGTTTGGTATAGCGGGACTCTGTCCCCACCTTTATAGCATTTATGTATTCTTAGAGGCTTGTAGACATATGTCATGTACGTGAAAGATTGTACTGCCTTGTCGGCCTATGTTTTGAATTTATAAATGATTATGTTGGCCTATTAGGCTTGTATATCCCGTGTATATGATGATATAACAAGAAAGATACGTTACGTAGGTGCTCGGTTGAATAAGGTACTGGGTGCCCCTCGCGGCCCATTTGTTTAGGTCGTGACAAAAGTGGTATCAGAGCAGTTCTATCCTAGGGAGTCTACAAGCCGTGTCTAGTAGAGTCTTGTTTATGGGTGTGTCGTGCACCACACTTATAAGCAGGAGGTTACTGGGCATTTAGGATCGTCACTTTTTCTTCTTACTCTAGATCGTGTGGTAGAGCTCAATCATAGGAATTTAAATTCCTAAATCTCATTTTTAATAAGACGATACCTATATCCGGAAAGAAGGTTCGAAAGCGAGATAGTTGTAGAAGTGCTGAGTTAAAGGAATCGGATAATTTTTTTTGTGCCTACAATAAGTAACTGTGAGGTCTTTGGCGGATCATAAGTGTACTGAAAGGTGTAAGCTTATTGATAAGAAGCCTTAAGGCAAGAATGTCTATCCATCTTTATGGTAAAAGACAATGAGAGATTAGAAGATAAATACAAGTTTAAAAAAAAAAAAGAGCAAGATGAACAAGGGTACGAAACACTCAGTTAATAAAGGTTAACAACGTTTATAATTGAGGTAGAGAATCATAAGCTTTTGAGTTATATTTTATAGTAACGGAAGTATACATAATTGGTTGCACCCATCTCAGTTATGCCCTATGAGGGCTAACAAGTGTAGTTTAAGAAAAGGACGGAACATCATGATCTGGTTGGGGTTAGAGTAAACCAAATTGTTGAATGGATTGTTTATGTTAGTTGATATTTCCGAAGGATATTGCAAGTATGCTAGTAGATTTTCTTGTAAGACACCCAGATGGTACACTCTAAAATAGTGGAGCCAGACATGAGTACTACAATGATATGCACTATAAGCCCTGCAGGGATACATATTAACTTAGTGTGGCTTGTGTCCCTAGTAAAGAAAGAATATTAAGCAATTTGAAGAGCCACTGGATGGAGCAAAGGGAAGTTAAAAGCAAAAGAATGTCTGGTTCGAGTTTTCAGAATAAAGTGATAGGCATAAATGTTATAGGGAACTAAGAAAGGAGTTAATGAAGCACTATGAGTAAGATGTGGTACATGAAGGACAACGATGTTTCAAAAGATGATGATATTACAAAATATATAGTCAAGTGAAGGAAGAAACGAGAAGTGACAGGCCTTAGGGTAACAAAAGAGTATAGGTCATACAATCATGTCCTCATTTCAAAATATAAATTCGCAACACTAGCGTGATTACCAAGAGGAAAAGTTAGACGCCAGAGTAATAGAACCCGTATGGATTGGCGAACAAGATAAACTAAACATGATTTAGGAACTGAGTGACTGGCGATAGTCGCCATTATAAGAACTTCAGATTTTGTCCGCTAATAATAGAATGGATGACAAAAGAAGATTGATGAGAAATTCAGAGAATGATAATTCAGGAAGACGCTTCCCTAGAGCCAGTAATATGAGAAAAGTTCAGCTTAAGGGATTGTATGTACTAGTTACATTAATTGTCACCCTCGTGAGTAAGGGGATTTTTCATCCTTGGTACAGAAGGAACGTCGCAAGGTGAGTAAGGGTCGTTGATGATGTGAAAGGATATCAAAGATGAACAAAAAAAACATCTTTAGGAAGGTCTTCATAGCTCCAAGTCTTAGTACTCCTCTAAAGGGGGGAATATGGAATGATAAAGGAAGGATGCGACAAAAAAAAAGGAATGAGATTACATTTATTCATCTCCTACGTACATGAACAATTCCAGAACATTATGCCAACACGACATCAATGAGAGGAAGTAAAGGTTCCTGCCCGAGCTGTTATTAACAAAATAAGGAGCCAGTGCAATACATAAGCTAAGACAAAGGAAATAACAGAAGAAATTGATATGAGAATGGGCCAATGAGTAATTAGTAATTGGTTAGGAAGATACAAGTTATGGCTAAACTAGAAGTTATAGACGAGTCATCAGATCGTGTAAGATAAACATAGTAGAACCCAACATCGAGAATTCAGCCTCAAAGAATATTATTATAATACTTGAGATATATTCAAACAAGAGTTAGGATAGTTAAAGGTATTGTATGAGTGTTACTGGGACAAAAGAATGTGCCACTGGGAAGGTAATTAAGATATCAATTCATAAGCAACCATACAAGCACAACGGCTTAGTAGTAAGTAACTACGGAAGATTATAGGCAAGTAAGGACGCAAAAAAAAAGGTCCATAATAAGCTCACAACTTTACAGGAATCAAAGGGTTCTCCCTAAGTACTATAATGAAAGACTAGTTGAGGAAATAAGGAAGAAGGCTTCAACCTAAGAACATCTACCTAAAGAGGAAATGGTCGTGTAATAACAATCTCACAACAACATTGTAAGCATTCCAAAGGAAAATGGTACCTACCGCGGCTAATGAACGGGAAGTAAGAATTAAGAGTAAAAGCAATATTCGAGATCATATGAGTTGTATGAAAACTCTGGCAAGTGTGGCCACTAAGATAAGCTAAGTATGGATGCAACAAGGAGGCAGAAAGATCGGAAAAAGTAATAGCTTACACTGAAAGAAAGCTAATATGGAAAAAAAAATTATTCGATTAGTGATCCAGAGTTAATACGTTATGGATACACTCAAGATTTTGGAGCATTATCCAGGCATCATATCTGTTGAAAATCATACAGCCATAGAAGACTCTGGTATAAGTTAAAAGAAAGAATTGAGCCTAGGGCATAAACGAAGGATTGAATTGTTGGAAGATTGTATCATGGGTATTTCACAACGCCCGTGAAAGTCTAAGGTAATGACTGATACCATGAGCCACAGGTCGGAAGGTAGCTTAAGCCGACACAAAGGTTGATTAGGAAGGAGAGGAAACTAAAGAGTTGCATTAATAAGTAAGACATGAGTGGACCAAGAGAATTATAGACCTCAGGATCCCTCTTAAATAGCAAAGCTATAATAAATATAGTATAATATCCATATTCTATATTGGCTCTACATCGAAGCCAACTGAAGGGTACCAGCCACATAAGAAGTTAGTATGAAAGTCCCACTGAATTGTGTATACACCTGGGGTGCGAGTATTATAATAGAGCTTTAAGTTATGGATGTGAATTATACCTATATGGAGGGAAGGTCATGAAAGAGATAGAAGATACGATGCGAAATTTTAAGGTAAGTAAGGTAAAAGTGAACTACGTACGAGATACTCAAATACAGAAAGTTGTGCATAGTCCATACTTTGGATAGAAGGGTATAAGCACAAGAGTCCAATAACCGGGAATGATAGCGACATCGTGAATGACATATTTTCCAACCTATGATTTCTAACTACTGAAAGAGATCTAGTTAAGAGAATAGAGAAAAGTTGGAGACAATGTGATGTCTCGCTTGACGTTCCAGAATATCATAAGGAAATCTATGGTGCATGCAAGTTGAAGGAGAGTCTATATATGGATATGTATAGATCGAAAGCAAAAGTATGGTAGAGCGACAAAGTTTTTAGGAAACATGAGTAAGGATGAGAAAAGACAAGTGAAAAGGGTGACGAGAATGGATAAGTCCTCAGGATTAAGTCCATGGAAACAAGAGAGATAATGGTTTATCTAAGTTATTGAAAGTTCAGTATAGCCTGAATGAACTCAAAGGAGTCTGAGACTAGTATCATTTAGAAAAGATGGGATGTTGCCCTGATAGTACAATGAGGGTGTAATTGTGATGGATAAAGGATGACATTTAGGCCTTCGAGTGATTAATGATTTAAAGAGGATTTCATGGATTGTACGAGATTAAAGTACCAACATAAGTGAATCACATTGGGATGCTATAAAAATACTTTATTGAAGTATAATATTACCCCTAAGTGGATCAGGAAAATCACTTCAAGTATTTCTCGACGGAACGTAAGCCCTAGTGGGAAAGTATGACGTAAGAAGTTTCAAGTTATCAGTGGTATATTGTAGATTAATATTAAGGTGAGTCATCATTGGATGGACAAATGTCACAAAGTATGAGATGAGACTAGGCCGCCATTTTTAACACGGACGGCAATGAAGGACCATTGAAGGATTGAGATATATACCTAAATGATAGGCAACAAAAGTAACTGGGAGCTTAGTAAGCGTACCTCGGTAAAGGTAGATTGAATAAGAAAAATTATGGTATAGTATAACCCATGTAAGTACAGTAAAGTCATATGAATGGGTAATCAGAACTATGAAATGAGATATGGCCATATTCCCAAGTTCTACAAAGTGTCGAGCAAAGGACTTCAGTATACCTATAGAGGCTCAGAGAGGCATCCTATTAAGCCTTATATATGCAAAGTAAGGCCTAGAGATTGACTAAAAGATAAAAAGGAAAAAAAAAGGAAAAATGAATCGCATAAGTGCACTTACAAAGCCAGGATACAGGTTGCATGACAAGAGGTAACATCAGTTGCAAGATTAAAAGAGTTCAACCACAGGTCATGATATGAGCAAAAAGACTGAAGGGGGGAATACCCTAGACTTTGGATTTATTCAAAGAGCAACTGCTAGAATAGAAAAAAAAAGAGTATTAACGTATTCCTAAGAGCTATAAGTTATGAAAATGATACGGGCATCAGTTAACATTCGAGGACGAATGCTCCAAATGGGGGAATGATGTTACACCCCGCAATATTACGTCCCGCAATATTATGTTATGACAATGTTATGCTCTGCAGTAATAAATTACGACGATGTTGCACCCTGTAGTTTTTTTGTAAATTTGTCGTAAGGTAATTGACATCAGTACAAGAAAAAGATAATTTGAGGATTATAAGGATTATGCTATTTCACATGTGATTATTAAAGTCATGAAGGTGAAAGGGGAAGCAAGTGAAAGGAAACGAATTTTTGTCCAAGTTTGGCATGTTGGGATAAAATACGGCCCAAGTTAAAATACTCGGTATTTATGGACTAGTGTCATACGAGGTACCACATGACCATGATAGTAAGTTGTATAAGCTATGTAAAAAGTGAGTAGTATTTTAAGTAAGTGGGAATAATTCTCAATTATGCGGGAAATAGATTAATTACCGAGTAACAAAATATTACCCGGTTAACTAATAAGTGGATAAATTTAATCAACCATCCCAAAGAGTATCGTGGCAGCATGCCACATATTAAAGGAATGACTCTTCAAGTTATTTCATTATGTGGCAAAGGTATACAATACTTGGCAGATTTTAAGGAAAATGAGTCATCTTCTACATCTCTTAAAAGGCTCCAGCAAAGGAATGTATATTAATATTAGAAAAAGACTTTCAATCAAGAAAGTGATTACGTCATTGGCAAAAGATATTGGATAGCATTCTTATTCCTTCTGGGTCGACGTACATTGATGTTCTCTTGGAATGATTTCAATTTGGACGTTGGCTTTAAAAAAAAAAAAAAAGATTGTACGAGTTGAATTATCTTTAAGAAGTTAGAGGATATATTAAGGCTATTGATAGAGGGTTTATGCCAAGGAACGTAAGCAATATACTTGTTCAAGTCCTAAAACTCCAAAGACTCAAAAATGACGTTGGTCACTTTCAGAAAAGGGAAAACATGAAATTCCTTCTAAATTAAAAAGGATTAGAAGCTAAGGAGTCTCCATTTGAGGCCAACAAAATCTGTTCTTGGTTTTAAAACCAAGAACTTTGATGCAGAATGTTTGGTTCCAAGAAATTCGTTCCAGGCTTCATCCAAACGTCCAAGCCAAGTTCCTTCCAATTTCAAGGAAATTCAGTGTAAATTCCGCAGAAGCAATTCGTTCAAATAATTCTAGGAACAGGTATGTTAAGGCACTTTCTTCTATCTTTTGGCATGATCTAAAGTGAAATGAATACGCTACTTCATAACGGATCTACTCCTAGCAATTAAGGTTGTCAATGTTGTTCTTTCCTTATAAAATTATTCTAAGCAAGTGTGTATGATCCTTGAATCCTACTAAGGTTCTTATTGAGGGTATTGATGTCCATAATGTTCTTAAGTCACTTCGAAAGGTTTAGAACGTGATTCCATAAGTCTAGCATGCATTATATATATGTATCTATTTTACTCTACCGAGCTGCGCTATAGTCGGTCAGGTACGGCACCTATTGTACAACCACTAATCAGTTGGGTTTCCGAGCTCCACGTGGCTGGGTACGATTCTACCGAGCCTTATGATGGCCGGGTACGTTTTTACCGAGTCCTCTTTGAGGCCGGGTACAATATGAGTATGATGATGCCCACATAGGCGAATGTTTTTAAAAGTTTATCTATATATATGTATTATGCATTTGATGTCAGTAGTCCGCACAGGCACTCAGATGTTACAGGTTGTATCTCCTATGTCTCTCTTTACATTACTGTTCATGTTTATGCTTCCATGCCTCACATACTCGGTACATTATTCGTACTGACGTCCCTTTTGCCTGGGGACGCTGCATTTCATGCCCGCAGGTCCTGATAGACAGCTCGAGAGCCCTCCAAGTAGGCTATCAACTCAATGGAAGATGTTGTTGCGCTCCATTTGCTTCGGAGTTGCTAGTTTGGTTAGTATGATTTAGACGTGCATTGTTTGGTATAGCGGGACTCTGTCCCCACCTTTATAGCATTTATGTATTCTTAGAGGCTCGTAGACATATGTCATGTACGTGAAAGATTGTACTGCCTTGTCGGCCTATGTTTTGAATTTATAAATGATTATGTTGGCCTATTAGGCTTGTATATCCCTTGTATATGATGATATAACAAGAAAGATACATTACGTAGGTGCTCGGTTGAATAAGGTACTGGGTGCCCCTCGCGGCCCATTTGTTTAGGTCGTAACATAAAACATGGTTTTTAAAAATAGAGTAGTGACATTGAAGATGCAGTAACTTAACGAGACGTAGTGCAAGTATTCAAAATAGCATGATTTTGGGCAGAAAGGGAAAACCCAGGGGTTTGAAAACATAATAGAATAAGCATCACAAATCAGTGAGAGTAAACAAACACATAATTTCCAGATTTGTTTCAAGATAGGGCAAGAGTTTTAGTAAAACAGAGAGAACTTCAGAGAAGCAAAACAAGAAATAGAGTTCAGAATATTAAAGGATGTTGATTGGTCCTAAGCCGGCAAAACATGATTAATCAATTCTTATTAGGCCTAAAGTTTGCCTAAGCGTCATATGTATTGCCTGATTGTCTTAAAGGGTGAACATGCATGTTAATTTCTAGTTTTAAAAGGGATACGCGTACAATTAACCATACTCGTATTATAAGATTAAGCATGCTAACGAGGCGTTTAATAGTTGTAACTCAGACAAGTATAAAACCCTAAATAACAGGATGTGTAATGCACATAGAAGTTCCTAAAACATGATCTATAAATGCTAATGAGGATGCAGCAATAGCCTTATAACAATTATTTTCTTGTTATTAATTGATCATGGTTACGAAATGAGTATGACATGCTGAAAGTAAAGAACCTAGAGCAGGATCTCTAATGTATGAGATGCATATCCTATACAGGTTATCTATTGCACAGATAAGTAAATAAATCCTATAAGCATGTTTGCTACCCATACTTAAACTAAGCATGCATACCCCCATTTCACTATAAACCCAATCATTCGTTTATAAGTTATTACAAACCATTGATAGCCGAATTACAGTAATAAAAAGTAAATAAGAAGTTATTCTATAGGTAGCCTTCAATCAAGCCAAATCTTCCAACCTCACTCCTTCCGAGTTTCACATCCTTTGCTATAGTCTGGGTGCGGCAAAGCTCCCTAGGGCCCCATTGGGTCCCTGGTCAATACCAACACCCAAACTCTTACTAAAATGTGGGACAGGTGCAGTGTGGGATTACCTGCCCTGTGTGTCAAAGTTCAGCGAATATTCAGAGGTACCTAAAGCAATTCTCACACGAAGGGGGTAGAACTTATTCGCTAAGAGTAGTGTGAAGTGTAGGAAGGAGAGGAAAATTGGAAGTTTAAAGAGTTTACAAAAAAAGGTTGGAGAGTTGAACACAAGCATAATGGAAAAAGGGGACAAATAGATCACATAAATATCACCAAGGGATATAGAGACTTATGCAAACTTATAAGCATGAGTGCACAAAATCAAAAGAGTTTAAAGAGACCCTGAAATAGTCGTATTTAGACACAAAAAGTAAGTAGTAACAGAATATAGTCATAACAGGTAAGATCGGGAACGAATAGTAGTCATGAGCATGCAAGTATAAATAGGCAACCAAAGAGTCATACATGTTGCACAACAGAAGAAAACGTAGAAAACAATTAGGAATATAACACGTTGAAAGAGTAATAATAACCACATTGGTTTTGGAACTTTGAAATGAATCATAATATACCAGTAATAAGAGAATACAACAGAATGCAAGAGCCAAGTATAAGCACAATATTAGCCTTAGATTTTCAACTGGCTAATAACAGTCAGGAGCAGGGAGCAACAACAGAACTAGAGTGAAAAGGATAGAAATAGCACAAGAGAGAGCAATGTGATTGTTGTGTGTATTTGTGTTATGCAATGTGTTGGTGTTTCATGCAAAAGAGAATGGGAGTACTTATAGTACTAAAGACGAGTAAAAAAACAAGATAGCAATCCATAATTAAGGAATTGTGTATCAATCATAATTAAATCAGCATATGGACTCCCCTTTAATTAATGAATCAAAGTCAAATGGTAATAAGCAGTTATTTTTAAAAGGAAAGGAATCACAAGGCATGGTATGATCACATAAGGAAACAGAATAGTATAAGGTATACAATAAAGACTAGGTCCATGATACTTAATTAGGGAAATATGTCAAGCAAATCAATCAAGATATTTTTGCAGACATATAGGGCAAAATACCACTTTAATTCTGGAAAATAGTTTTCAAAAATAATGAACGAGATTGAAAACCTAGGAGACCGGTATTAATTGAGGAAAGTATCCCATAAATTAAGTAAGCAATTCGAAATCAGTACCAAACTATAAGCAGAATACGCAAAATCACAATTTTAAGGCAAGTATCACAGTCTTAAAGAGGGCTTGTAAGAATCAGTATAAATTACTGTCGCACCTCCTTTTTACAGTTACACCCCGTGAAAGGATATAATAAAGGGAGTTATTTCCAACTTGAAGTGACAATCGAAACGGGATTCATTTATTAGAAGATTCAGAGTCGAGTCGCCACTTGGTAGATTTATGGTGTCCCAAGTCACCGGTGGAATCCCGAATCGAGGAAAAGAATGACTATGTTTAACAGTCCGCAAACCAGAAATCTGAGTAAGGAATTCTATTAACCCGGGAAAAGGTATTAGGCATTCCCGAGTTTAGTGGTTCTAGCACGGTCGCTCAACTATTATATTCGGCTTAAATTATCTGATTTTAAACAATTATGAACCTATGTGCAAATTTTAACTTTTATCCGCTTTTATTATTATTTTGAAAGAGAATTGCAACATCGTTAAAACACGTCTCGAACCACGTCACATAAATGCACCCGTGGTTTTTGATATATTTTAACATCGTTGAGATTTGAAATTGGGTCACATAAATGTGCACCCGATTTTAGAAAAGTAGATTATTAAATACAAGCCTAAAGTAGCTACGCGTTTGCACTTTGCAAGGGCCATGGAATTTGCTAAAATGGCAAGCCTCGAATTCTAAAGCTAATTAAATGAGGGCCATACAATTGAGATTTTATTTGGCACGGAGCACCTCAATTCCAATTTTAAAGGGAATTCAAAACTAAGCTCTTGTGGGCCATAAACTATGTCTTGCCTAATATGGCACGCCCCAAATTTATTTATTTATTTTATTTCTAATCCCACTCCAAAATTCCAAGGGTCCAAGCTTATCTACTGATTCAGAATTTCACACCCATTACTATTTCTTAAATCCTAGGACTCTAATTCCATTTTAAAAATCCTTGAATTCACTGCCTGTTTTGATTTTATTCAATTCTTTCTAGCAACAAAGACAATACCGCTAACAAATCCCTTCTAGCAAGTATGTTCATTTACTTACGCATCTATTTAGAATGAAAGAAAGTGTTGTTGCCGAAATGAAAGAAGGTCCTGCTACCAAAATGAAATTCATACAAGCCTTGAACTACTAAATCAACTTCCTGCACAAAATTACAAGTTTAACAAACAAAACATGAACCAGAAAATGTAAACAAAGGATGATTACTACATTAGCTCAAACGAATACTCTGTAAATATAAAAATGTGAACCACCGTGACTTCTAGTGATTCTAATATATGAGAACTCAAGGCATATTTAATCCACTAGTAGTCTATTTCATAAATTCAAGATCATAACAGCTTAGTCCAACTAAATTGCAACAAAAGAAAGAATGAATTCGGACATCCATAGGATTGTGAAAGATTAAACAGAATCGGCAATTTCATCACCTCAAGACAACAAGTAATCATTATCAACATTCATACATTTCAAAGATTTACAACAGAGCAGTAGGCATAAATACCTCAACATCCAAGCAAATATCGCAAAATAACTAGATAAAAGCTGTTAGGAGAATTTTCTTCAGTATAACAATGGAAAGAAACAACAAATACACAACTCTTGATTCTGAAATCTAACAAGAAAGAACAACAAAGTCGACGAGCATAACTTTCAACCAGATAACCTCGACGAGCAGCAACAAAATCGGCCAGAACCTCAGTTAGAATTGACGGAGTCGAATGAAAGATGACGAGCTAACCGGTTTCCGGCGAAGCTCGACTTCGATCACAACTTCAAAGGAAGATTTTAGAGCTAAACAAATAGTGACCTTTTCATGTGAGTTTCAGCTGGTACAAAAGGAGAATAAATCGAGGTGTCGATGGATGTTGTTCCACTAATTTTATTTTCCTTTTTTAGATGAGAAAAGGATTGTTTCCGCCAGTTCCCGGTGAAGCTCGCCCGAAACTCGCCGGCAATGGAAGCCGTACGTTTGAGATCTGGAAGCGGTTGGATCAGAGTGCTCTTGTGTGTGCTAGCCTCAGGAAAATGATATGAGGGGTCGTTCGTGTTCAGCCCAGAGAGGGAGAGTGTCACGACCCGGATTTATCCCACCATCGGGCGTCGTGATGGTGCCTACTAACGGAGATAAGCTAGCCAAACGTTACACTTCCCTGTCGACATCACCAATATAATATTCTATCAATTAATAATTAAATGCGGAATACTTTTAAGTTTAGCGAAAATAACATAATGTTGCGGAAGTCTGAAACACATCACTACCCAAAACCTGGTGTCACTAACTCACGGACTACTATAGAATACTACAACCAAGTCTGAATGAAGAAAAATACATAAGTCTATTTCGGAACAATGGAAAACAAACTGAAGTACAGGAAAGAGACTTCGGCCTGCGAACGTCAGCTAGGCTACCTCGAAAAGTCCTTGGACTGATGCTAGCTCCTGGAATAAATATCCTACTGTTGCTGCTGTCCAAAACCTGTATCTGTGCAAAAAGATCGCAGAGTGTAGCATCAGTACAACCGACCCCGTGTGCTGGTAAGTGTCTGGCCTAACCCCGACGAAGTAGTGACGAGGCTAGACAGGACTACTAATTCACTTGTACAGTTCTGTAAATATATATACACGATAACAGGAACAGAAGTACCGAAATTAAATAGTTATAAAGGGAAAAGGAATATATTGCGGATGAGAGCAATTCAAATATCCAATGGCATCAGTATAATTAAGAAATCAGGACACAATAATAAATAACAAAGAATAAGAAATTCAATAATTTCACGGCATCACCCTTCGTACTTTTACTCTCATCCTCACCCAAAACAAACAAATAAAGTGCACGGCATCACCCTTCGTGCTTCTTCTCACATAACTCTCATTTTCATGGCATGGAATGACCCTTCGTGCAATTATAATCACAACATAGCACGGAATGACCCTTCGTGCAATTATAATCACAACATAGCACGGAATGACCCTTCGTGCAAGTATAATAAAAATGGCACGGAATGATTCTTCGTGCAAATATAATCAATAATGGCACGAAATGACCGTTCGTGCAACATCACTCTTCCTCACCCAAACAACAATCACAAGCAATGGGCAGGAGAAAATAAAGTATGATAAGAAATATCCCGGCAAGGGAACAACATCAACTATGTTCAATACTTTCATCTTCTGCTCAATAGTATTTGTCAATCGAGCCAATGCTCCAAGTAATAGTATTTCATAATTTATCCTCAAACTCTTTACATTATATAGAAATCATTATTTAACTTTGAAGATTTCTGACTTATCTCCAAAACAAGTATAAAAAGACCCATGGTTATGCTAGACTCCGGTGTATAGATACTTGTCACCATGCCTATACACCGCACTCGATCAATTAGCAATTAGCAACTTTAATACTCTAATCCTACTCCCTCAAGCCAAAGTTAGATCAAGCACTTACCTCGAAGGTTTAAGGTCAACTCAACGCTTACGCACCGCTTTTCCTTTTAAATTTGTCTTCAAATGCTTCAAATCATTTCACAAACAATTCGAAATACTCAACACGGATCGTAGGAAAGAATTGGATAATAAATTTACTAATTTTCCGGATAAAATCCGAAATATATTTTAAAATTCAATAGTGGGACCAACATTTCGAATCCCGAAAAAACTTGCTAAATCCAAACACCCATTCCGATACGAGTTCAACCACACCAAAATTACTAAATTTCGATAACATTTCGACTCTCAAATCCTCAAATCTATTCGAGAGGGTATTAAGCTTTTCCCGCAAAATTCAAGGATTTAATGTCAAAACTTGCAATAGACTCGAGTAATATAACCACAATTAAGTTAAGAATACTTACCCCGTTGTTTTCTCTGACAATTTCCCGAAAATCGCCTCTTCCCGAGCTCCAATTTGACAAAAAAATGGAAAATGGGACAAAGTCCCATTTTTCAGAAATAAGCATTCTGTCCAGAAATTCGGGGTTACTATTCACGCGTCTTTTTACTGTTCACAGGGTACTGTACACGATATTGTTCATATGGTTCTGTACATGGTACTGTTCATAGGGGTACTGTACATGGTACTGTATGTGGTACTGTTCACGGGGTACTATTTCTGCAATTTTTTTTTCTGAAATTTTCTTAAGTTCGAAACCACTCCGAAACACTCCCGAGCCCTCGGGGCTCCTAACCAAATACATACACTAACTCAAAAAAACATCCTACAAATTTACTCGTGCGATCAAATCACCAAAATAACATCAAAAACAATGAATTAAACCATGAAATCCAAGAAATCTTTCAAATTTCATAAGCTTCCAAATTTTCCAATTTAAGGTCGAAACACGTCAAACGACGTCCGTTATCAACCAAACTTTACAGTAAGCGCTTAACCAACATATATGACATGTATCGGGCGTCGGAACCAAAATACGAGCCCGATACCATTACTTTTTGATAAAATTTCAGTTTCATTTTCCTTAAACATTTTCAGAAAATAATTTAACGGAAAAATTCTTTTACCGGGGTTCTAGACCTCGGATTTCGATTCCGGGCATACGCCCGAGTTCCATATTTTTCTATGGATTTTCTGAGGCCGTCAAATCACGGATCCCGGTCCGTTTACTAAAAATGTTGACCAAAGTCAACTATATCAATATTAATAACAAAATTTATCAAATTTTTTTCACATAACTCATATATTTCAACATGTAAATTTTCCAGCTTCGCCCCGGACTGTGCACGCAAATCGAGGCATCTATAAATGAGGTTTTCAAGGCCTCAGAAGCTCGGAATGCCTGAGAAAACAAGTGATGACCCTTTTGGTCGTCACAGAGAGAGGGTGAGTTCATTTCTTTAGAATGAAGAAGAAGAAGAAAGCTCTATCGGGGAAGGGGTCTATTTTTGCGGTTGCCTTCTTTGTATATCCACACATATTTATCTTAGGCCTAGGTTAGATTTTTAGGTGGGGAAATGGGTTTGGGTATTGGGTCGGGTTGGGTCGACCCGATTTGGACTGGGTAGGGAGGAAAAACTTTGGGCTTTTAAAGCGTTTGGCCCAATCAAATTTAAAACCAGCCTTTTCAATCTTCTTTTTATTTCTTTAATTAATTAAAAACCTAAACTAAATTCCTAAATTAATTCAAATTATAAAATTAAGCTAATTATTTAACTATAAAGTTTATAAAAACTCATTGATCCTAAATTTAAAGAGAAAAATTAATAATCCAAAATTTTAAAGCTAATAATGTAAAAATGGGCCATTTTTGTGATTTTTATTTTTAATAAAGCAACTAACTAATAAATTAATCCTAAAATGTAAACAAATTCTAAATGCAATGCATGGTATTTTTTATTTTTAATGAAAATTAAATATGCACAATAATGCAAGTAATTAACTAAATTCTACGAAAATTCCTATAAATTGCAAAATATTAGGAAAATTATTTTCTGATATTTTATGGGAGTAATTCATATAGGGAAAAAATCACGTGCTCACAATCACCATGTGAACAGTCAGAGAAACCTTAAGCGAAGAACACACAATGGTAGGGTAATGAAACACTAGCAACAAAATTAAAGCAAAGAGCATGTAACTCGAAGAAGAACCCAGAAGAACACACAAACAAGCAAATAATACAAATACAAACATATAAAGCTTGGGTTTCATCAGACTTAAGCAAAATATTTAGAAATAGTACTGAGAATCACGAATTAGTACTCAAAATCAGAAAATAAAGTGTTTTCAAAAGGGGGTTAAGAAACCCTAGTTTCAAAAGGGAACAAAAACGTTTAAAACTTGAATAATCGTAAAGATCGAGTAGAGAACAGTGCAAAACATAAAGGTGTGAGTTAAACATCATTAAAACAAATACAGATATTTAAGAGGTTTGGGTCGAAATTAGGGTTTTATAAGAAACCAAAGAGAGAAGTGAGAGAAACATGGCTGTGAAACTCAAGAATAATGTGTTTATAGCACCATCGAACCAAAACCCATTGGAGAAAGGCCGAAAACAAACCCATGCAAAGTTTCAGTGACCGTCTTGTATGGTGGAGACTCATGGGGTCTTAGGGATGGAGGGAACCAGTGAGATGAGGCTTCAAGGCGGCTAGTGGTCGAAAGAGGCTAGGCTGGAGGTGGCTGGAGAGATGGTAAAGGCCATCGGAGAAGAAGAACCAGGAGGTTCTAGAGAGAAGGAGGAGAGGAAGAGACAGATAGAGAGAGAGAGACCGGTCTCAAAGAATGAGGGGTCGGGGGGGGGGGTAAGTGAGAGTTTAATTAAGGAAAAATGATCTGGGTCGTTGATCTTATTTGATCAACGTCTCAGATTAATTTGGAGCCGGGCCGGGTTAGATTAGAGATTGGGCTGGGCGAATTTATTTGGGTCTTAGGTTAATTGGGTCTAATTAAATCTGATGGGGTGGGGTTAAATTGAGGCTAAATTTGCAATAATAATTGGCTATGTGTTAAATAGCCAATTTCCCCTTTTTATTTTATATAAAATAGTTTAAATGATTTTAAAAACAAATTAAACCCATTGAACTAATAAATAATGTATAAATATTAATCTAAAAATACTGTAAATGATTTTATAATTGTAAAATAGGTTATGATTGCAATTATATGCAATTTAGCCATAAAAATACCCAATAAATTTGCAAAAATTACCTTAATTATAATTTGGCGTAAATATGAGAATGGAAATAAATTATTCACAAAAATGATAATTTGTGAATAATTATTGGACCAGGTCCTATCAGTTTGCACCAGGTCCTAGTTCTAGATGCTCCAGCAGCAGCAGCTCAGGCACCAGTTGTGCCCATTGTGATTTCGGGTCTTCAGGAGGCCTTGGATCAGATCTTATCAGTTTGCACTAGCCTAGCTCAGTAGGTTTTATCCACTACGGTCGTAGTGTCACGACCCTAACCCGATCGTGATGGCACCCAGCACACTACTAGGCAAGCCCGACCATGTATAACAATAACCACATTTATTGAACAGAAGAAGATAAATGCCATTTAAATCAAAGGTCTAAAATAATGATAACAGTGCGGAGAATCCAACAAAATAACAATACAACCCGACTAGGACCTGGTGTCACGAACATGAGCCTCTAAAACACAGAGTAACATCCTACTACAAAGTCTGTCTAAAGCTGAAAATGCGGAAAACACAGGCGTAGAGGGGAGAAAATCAATGGCTGCGGATGTCGTGCAACTACCTCGATACTGCTGAAAGATAAATCTGCTGATCAACTGGATCTACTCAGCCTAGGACTGCCCTGGATCTGCACGCAGGGTGTAGGGAGTAAAGTAAGTACTCCAACGCAATGAGTAATAAACATAACTATAGTCTGAAAGTAAGAAAACGCAGAAAGTGCACAAGGTACTCTATATCTATCAGTTTATATCCAAGACATTGGAAACAGTAAACAACAAGAAATACAACCTAGCAATAATGCATGAAAGAATGCAACACATATAACGGTACACTCTAGTACTTGCTACGGCGTGCAGCCCGCTCCACTTATTTAACGCCGACGGCGCTTACTGGGGTGTGTACAGACTCCGGAGGGGCTCCTACAGCCCAAGCACAATATCAGTCAGGTATTGGCATCAAACAGGCTCTCGGCCTTAATATCAATGTATATATCATCGCTGCGGCGCGCAGCCCGATCCATATCAAAGGAAACATCCTCACTATCGGGTCTCCGACCCATCTCAGTCAAATAAGTTCACAGCCAATCGGGCGGACATGCTATAGGGACCTCAGCCCTTATATCTATTTCCATTTAATATTCATGTATAAAACACAGTTATTATATTATTTTTGACATTTGAAAACATGACTGAGAATATATGTTATGCACACAAGTGAGGAAAACACATAAGGATTGTACAAGTCGGCACAAGGCCCCAAACACATCAATAAGCCCAATTTGCAGTGATAAAGTATGCGTCTCAATCGCCAATAAAGTAGTAATTAACAATCGGGATGGACTAGATCTCAATCCCCCAACAGTAAACGACCCCGCACTAATTGTGGAATGCGTGTCACGCCTTAATATAGCATTACGATGTGAAAGTCTAGGGTTTCAAACCCTCAGAGCAGCATTTACATCCATCACTCACCTCTAGCCGGCCAAAGACTAGATCGCAATGCCCTTCCCTCTCAAATCGACCTCCTCGTGCGTCAAATCTGTCCAAAACCACAATGAATACATTACAATAGGATAAGGGAAAATAACCCAATCGAAAAGACTCGAAAAATATCGAAAATCACAAAACTTTCAAAACCCGAGCCCCGGGCCCACTTCTCAAAATCCAGAAAATTTTACATCAATATGATCCTTATCTCACCACGAGTCTATACATATCAAGTTCACAAGAATCGGAGTCCATTTGACCCCTCAAATCACAAGTTTAAACTTTCTTAAGATGCCAAACCCTAACCTCCATTTTTAACTTTTAATTCCTTGGGTTTTCATTGTTAATCCATGTTTATACACCATAATATCATACTTTAAGTCCAAGAATCCATACCTGATGATAGCCCTTGAAACCCTCTTCAAAAATCGCCCAAAACCCTCTTGGTCCGAAATCCACAATGTTTGTTCTTTCAAAATTTGCGAAGAAGACTTAATTAAATATCTGCCCAGGCCTTTTCGCTTATGCGGCATCAAAACCGCTTCTGCAGAAGTCACTTAAGTGCCACGATCGCTTCTGCGGTACATATATCGCACCAGCGGGACCGCTTATGCGGACTCTTTTCCGCTTCTACGGAAAGGTCAAGCCCCCACTAGAACCGCTTCTGCGACCTCCCCGCCTCATCTGTGGAACCGCTTATGCAGTCCCTTTTCGTAGATGCAGAAATGAAGGAACCAGCAAATCCAAAACATGCAACAAACTCCAAACTCTCCGTTTAACCACCCGAATTCACCCCGAGGCCCCCAGGACCTCAACCAAAAGCACATATATGATCTATTACCATATTCAAAATCACCTAACAAAGCTACAACAACTCTTGGAATTCCCTTCCGACCCTCGGATAAAAATCTCACCTATCAATCGGAATTCGCCAAAATTCAAACTTCGTCAATTCAAGCCTAATTCTACACCGGACCTCCAAATTCAATTTCTATCGCACTCCTAAGTCAAAAATCATCCCTCAAAGATAACCGAACCATCGGAATTCGCATCCGAGCCCTCTAACTATATAGTCAACTTCTAGTTGACTTTTCCAAAACAAGATTCATTCTAAGAGGCTAAGTGCCGCATTTCCAACTAAAACCAATCCAATTCTACCCGATCAACTCAAATACTTATATTGAAACATGGTGCAACATAATATGGGGGAAACCAGACAGTAACTCACATGACAACGGGTTGGGTCATCACATCCTCCCCAACTAAAACAAATGCTCGTCCTCGAGCGGGTCAAGAAACATACCTGGAGTCTCAAACAAGTGAGGATATCTGCACCACATCTCCCACTCGGTCTCCCATGTAGCCTCCTCCACGGGCTGACCTCTCCACTGCACCTTCACCGAATCTATATCCGTTGACCTCAATCTCCGAACCTGACGACCCAAAATAGCCACTGGCTCCACATCATAGGTCAAATCATCATCCAATTGTACTGTACTGAAGTCCAACACATGAGATGGGTCCCCAACATACTTCTGGAGCATAGACACTTGAAATACCGGATGAACTCCCGACATGTTGGGTGGCAAAGCAAGCACATAGGCCACCTCCCCAATCCTCCTAACGATCTCAAAAGGGCCAATAAACCTTGGACACAGCTTTCCTTTCTTCCCAATCCGCATGACGCCCTTCATAGGTGAAACCTTCAACAAGACCTTCTCGCCCACATATAAGATACATCTCGGACCTTTCGGTCCGCATAAATCTTCTGACGCGACTGAGCTGTACGAAGTATCTTCTGGAACACTTTCACCTTAACTAAGGCATCCTGGACCAACTCTGTCCCCAACAACCTAGCCTCGCCGGGCTCAAACTAACCAACCGGAGATCTACACCGTCTCCCATATAAGGCCTCATATGGCGCCATCTGAATGTTGGATTGATAGCTGTTGTTGTAAGCAAACTCTGCAAGAGGAAAGAAATCAGCCTAAGAACCCCCAAAGTCAATAACACAGGCACGCAACATGTCCTCCAATATTTGAATGGTACGCTTGGACTGCCCGTCCGTCTGAGGATGAAACGTTATGCTCAGCTCTACCTGTGTACCCAACTCTCGCTGAAAAGTCCTCCAGAACTAAGAAGTAAACTGAGTACGCCTATCTGATATAATGGAAACTGGTACACCATGCAACCGTATAATCTCCTGAATGAAAATCTCTGCTAATCGCTCCGAAGAATAAGTAGTACATACCGGAATGAAGTGCGCGGACTTGGTCAGCCGATCCACAATCACCCAAATCGAATCAAACTTCCTCGCTGTCAGGGGAAGACCACTCACAAAGTCCATAGTAATTCTCTCCCATTTCCACTCAGGAATAACCATCTGCTGAAGTAGATCGCTCGGTCTCTAATGCTCATACTTCACCTGCTGATAATTAAGACACCGAGCTACATAACCCACAATGTCTTTCTTTATTCTCCTCCACTAGTAGTGTTGTCTCAAGTCATGTTACATATTCACGGCACCCGGATGGATGGAATACCGCGAACTGTGAGCCTCCTCAAGAATCAAATCTCTAAGCCCATCTACATTGGGCACACAAATCTGTTCCTGCATCCTCAACACACCATCATCGCCTATAGTCACCTCTCTAGCATCTCTGTGCTGAACTCTGTCCCTAAGGACAAGCAAATATGGATCATCATACTGGCTCTCTCTGAGGCGATCATACAAGGAAGACCGAGAAACCACGCAAGCCAATACACGACTAGTCTTTGAAATGTCTAGTCTTACCAACCGATTGGCCAAAGCCTGAACATTAACTACAAAGGGCATCTCCCCAACTGGGATATACGCCAAACTCCCCATACTAACTGCCTTTCGGCTCAAAGCATCGGCCACTACATCGGCCTTTCCTAGATGATACAAAATGGTAATATCATAGTCCTTAAGCAACTCAAGCCACCTCCGCTGTCTCAAATTAAGATCCTTTTGTTTGAACAAATACTGAAGACTACGATGATCGGTGAATACCTCACAAGATACTCCATATAAATAGTGCCTCCAAATCTTAAAGGCATGGACTATAGCAGCAAACTTTAAATCATGAACAGGGTAGTTCTTCTCACGGGGCTTCAACTGATGAGAAGCATAAGCAATCACTCTACCATCCTGCATCAATACACAGTCAATCCTGACTCTCGAAGCATTATAATAAACAGTGTAAGAACCTGAAGCTGATGGCAAGACCAATACTGGAGTTGTGGTCAAAGCTGTCTTGAGCTTCTGAAAGCTCTTGTCGCACTCATCCGACCATACAAATGGCGCACCCTTCTACGTCAACTTGGTCAAGGACGAGGCAATAGATGAGAAACCCTGGACGAACCGGCAATAATAACTCGCCAAAAAGAGGAAACTACGAATCTCTGTGGTCGAGGACGGTCTAGGCCAACTCTGAACCACCTCAATATTCTTTGGATCAACATGAATACCATCACTGGATACCACGTGTCCCAAGAAGGCCATGGAACTAAGACAAAACTCGCACTTGGAGAATTTGGCATACAACTTCTCCTCCCTCAACCTCTGCAATACCACGCGCAAATGCTCTGCGTGCTCCTCCTGGCTATGTGAGTATACCAGAATATCATCAATGAATACAATCACAAACGAATCCAGATATGACCAAAATGCATTATTCATCAGATGCATAAACGTTGTCGGGGCATTGGTCAGCCCGAAAGACATAACCAAAAACTCATAGTGACCATATCTAGCCCTGAAGGCCATCTTAAGAATGTCTGAATCCTTGATCTTCAACTGGTGATAGCCCGAACGGAGATCAATCTTAGAAAACACCCTCGCTCTCTGAAGTTGGTCGAATAAATCATCGATGCGAGGCAGGGGATACTTGTTCTTCACTGTTACTTTGTTCAACTACCTGTAGTCAATGTACATTCTCATTGTGCCATCTTTCTTCTTCACAAATAACACAGGTGCACCCCACGGTGACACACTAGGCCGAATAAACCCCTTTTCTAGGAGTTCCTAAAGCTGATATTTCAATTCCTTTAACTCTGTTGGTGCCATACGATACGACGGAATGGAAATGGGCTTGGTGCCCGGCACCAGGTCAATACCAAAATCAATGTCCCTGTCCGGGGGCCTACCGACAGGTCTGCAGGAAATACATCAGGGAAATCCCTCACAACGGGAATAGAATCTATACTGGGAGCCTCAGCTCCAACATCACGCACGAAGGCCAAATATGATAGACAACCCTTCCCAACCATACGCTGGGCTTTCAAGAAAGATATAACCCGACTAGGGACATAGTCAGTCATACCACACCACTCGATCCTCGGAACCCCCGGCATAGCCAAAGTGATTGTCTTTGCATGACAGTCTAGAATAGCATGACACGGAGATAACCAGTCCATGCCCAGAATAATATCAAAGTCTACCATGCTCAAAAGTAGTAAATCAACTCGGGTCTCCAGACCCCCAATAGTAACAAGACATGACCGATACACATAGTCCACAATAATAGTATCACCCACCGGGGTAGATACACGCACAGGTAAAGCAAGGCACCCTCGGGTCATACCCAAATGATGAGAAAAATATGATAACACATAAGAATAGGTAGGACCGGGATCAAATAAGACAGAGGCATCTCTGTGGCAGACTGAAATAACACCTATGATAACAGAATATGATGCCAGGGCATCCGTCCTTCCTGGGATAGCATAAAATCTAGCCTGGCCGTCGGTGCCTGATCGGTCTCCGCCCCTAGGGCGACCCCTGACTGCCTGGCCTCTGCCCCTCTCTGACTGGGCTGGTGCTGAAGAAACCGGAGCAGAAGACGAGGGTTGATCCCTCTGCTAAGACAAACTACCATGATGTCGAGGACAGTGCCTCCCCATATGGCCATACTCGCCACACTCAAAGCATATACCCGATGCTGGAGAAGGGGACTGATGGGAGCCCCTCGCACCAGGATGACCAGCCGGTACGCCCTGCGCAGAAGAACCCTGAGCTGAAGGGGCATATGATGAGCTCTGAGCTAGGAGGGCACTAAATAAAGACTGGCCCTGCTGGAACCCCCGATGACCACGGCCTGAAGACGCTCTACGATACTCGGGATGAGCCGACTGATGAGGCCTGAAAGAACGACCTCTGCTCTGCTGAACCTGACCCCTAGACGGAGCACCACTGAAGCTACCTGATCCTCGAGGCCTCTTGGCCTCCCTCTCTTCTCTCTCTTGACGGAGAGCTGTCTCAATATCACGAGCAATATCAACTGCATCCTCAAAGGTATGACTCGGAATCCTCTCTCGGGTCATCAGAATACAGACGGGATAGATGAGTCACTCCACAAACCTCCTAATCCTCTCCCGATCAGTCGGGACCATCCATGGAGCATAACGAGCCAACTCTGAAAATCTCACCCGATACTGTGACACAGTCATATCTCCCTGACGAAGCCACTCAAACTGTCTCCGTAGCTCCTCCCTATAAGAATGTGGTACCCACTTCTCCAGAAAGAGAGTGGAAAACTCCTGCTAGGACAAAGGCGCTGCACCTATCGGCCTACGCCGCTCATAAGCCTCCCACCAAGTAAAGGCTACTCCTAAGAACTGAAAAGTAGTGAATGATACCCCGCTCGACTCCAATATCCCTGTGGTCCGAAACATACATCGACACTTGTCGAGAAAGCCCTAGGCATCCTCGCCTGGAACACCACTGAAAGTAGGAGGTGATAGCCTACTGAATCTCTCAAGACAATGTTGCTCATCGTCTAGCATAACTGGAATCACATCATCCTGAACCGGGGCAACCTGCTGAACTGGGGCAACCTACTGAACTAGGGTAGCATACTGAACTGGTGGTGCCTCTGGTGTCTGCAAATCCCGCACTACCTGCTCAAGCGTACGAGTAGCGGGGGTCTGATTGCCTCCCCCTGCCTGCGAAGTAGTTGCTGCAGTAGTGGCTGAGACTGCCTAAGACAAGCCAGTACAAACTGATAGAATTTGAGTTAGGGCCTCCTGAAGACCCGGAATCACAATAGGCACAGCTGGTGCCTGAACAGGTGCTGCTGGAGCCTCTACAGCTGGAGCCTGATCCTGAGCCGGGGCAACTGGTGGGTCAACATGTGCTGCTCCCTCGGCTCTGCCTCAACCACAACCTCGACCACGACCTCATCCACGGCCTCTGGTGGCATCAGTAGGTGGTACAAGTGGTCGTCCACCACGTCCGGAAGCATGGGTTCTCGCCATCTGCGAGAGAATAATAGAATTTAGTTCTCGTATCAACGAAGTCGCACGATAAGAATTCCAAGAATATGAAATTTCCTAAAGGTTCTGCAGCCTCCCGAGGATAAGTAAAGACGTCTCTGTACCGATCTATAAGACTCAACTAAACTGGCTCGTGACTCCCGAGACCAAGTAACCTAGGCTCTGATACCAACTTGTCATGACCCCAACCCGGTCGTGATGGCGCCCAGCATACTACTAGGCAAGCCCGACCATGTATAACAATAACCACATTTGTTGAACAGAAAATGATAAATGTTATTTAAGTCAAAGGTCTAAAATACTGATAACAGTGCGGAGAATCCAACAAAATAACAATACAGACCGACTAGGACCCGGTGTCATGAACATGAGCCTCTAAAACACAGAGTAACATCCTACTACAAAGTCTGTCTAAAGCTGAAAATGCGGAAAACACATGGGTAGAGGGGAGAAAATCAATGGTTGCGGATGTCGTGCAGCTACCTCGATACTCCCGAAAGATAAATCTGGTGATCAACTGGATCTACTCAGCCTCGGACTGCCCTGGATCTGTACGCAAGGTGTAGGGAGTAAAGTAAGTACTCCAACCCAATGAGTAATAAACATAACTACAGTCTGAAAGTAAGAAAACGCAGAAAGTGCACAAGGTACTCTATGTCTATCAGTTTATATCCAAGACAGTGGAAACAGTAAACAATAAGTAATACAACCTAGCAATAATGCATGAAAGAATGCAACACATATAACGGTACACTCTAGTACTTGCTACGGCGTGCAGCCCGCTCCACTTATTTAACGTCGACGGCGCTCACTGGGGGTGTGTACAGACTCCGGAGGGGCTCTTACAGCCCAAGCACAATATCAGCCAGGTATTGGCATCAAACAGGCTCTACAAGTCGGCACAAGGCCCCAAACACGGCAATAAGCCCAATTTGCAGTGATAAAGTATGCGTCTCAATCACCAATATAGTAGTAATTAACACTCGGGATGGACTAGATCTCAATCCCCCAATAGTAAACGACCATGCATTCATCGTGGAATGTGTGTCACGCCTCAATATAGCGTTACTATGTGAAAGTTCGGGGTTTCAAACCCTCAGAGCAGCATTTACATCCATTACTCACCTCTAGCCGACCAAAGACTAGCTCGCAATGCCCTTCCCTCTCAAATCGACCTCCTCGAGCATCGAATATGTCCAAAACCACAACGAATACATTAAAATAGGCTAAGGGAAAATAACTCAATCGAAAAGACTCGAAAAATATCAAAAATCATGAAATTTGCAAAACCCGAGCCCCGGGCCCACTTCTCGAAATCTAGAAAATTTTACATCAATACGATCCTTATCTCGCCACAAGTCTATACATATCAAGTTCACAAGAATCGGAGTCCATTTGTCCCCTCAAATCACAAGTTTAAACTCTCTTAAGATGCCAAGCCCTAACCTCCATTTTTAAATTTTAATTCCTTGGGTTTACATTGTTAATCCATGTTTATACACCATAATATCATACTTTAAGTCCAAGAATCCATACCTGATGATAGCCCTTGAAACCCACTTCAAAAATCGCCCAAAACCCTCTTGGTTCGAAGTCCACAAGGTTTGTTCTTTCAAAATTCGTGAAGAAGACTTAATTAAATATCTGCCCAGTCCTTTTCGCTTCTGCGACATTAAAACCGCTTCTGCGGTTACCGCTTATGCGGCAATTATTCCGCTTCTGCGGAAGTCACTTAAGTGCCACGACCGCCTCTGCGGTACAGATATCGCACTAGCAGGACCGCTTATGCGGACTCTTGTCCGCTTCTACGGAAAGGTCAAGCCCCACTAGAACCGCTTCTGCGACCTCCCCGCCGCATCTACAGAACCTCTTATGCGGTCCCTTTTTTGCAGATGCGGAAATGACAGAACCAGCAAATCCAAAACATGCAACAAACTCCAAACTCTCCGTTTAACCACCCGAACTCACCCCGAGGCCCCCGGGACCTCAACCAAAAGCACATATATGATCTATTACCTTATTCAAACTTGCTTGAATCATCAAATCACTATATTTAACATCAAAATCATCAAATTTCACCAAATCAAAGCCTAAGTTTATCAAATTCTTCTGAAACTCACATTTGATCAAAAACCCGACCAAACGACATCCGAATGACCTGAAACTTTGCACACATGTCCAAAATAACCTAATGAAGCTACATCAACTCTCAAAATTCCTTTCTGACCCTCGGATAAAAATCTCACCTATCAACTGAAATTCGCCAAATTCAAACTTCGCCAATTCAAGCCTAATTCTACACCGTACCTCCAAATTCAATTTTGATCGCACTCCTAAGTCACAAATCATCCCCCAAAGCTAACCAAACCATTGGAATTTTCATCCGAGCCATCTAACTATATAGTCAACTTCTGGTTGACATTTCCACAACAAGCTTCCTTGTAAGAGGCTAAGTGCCGCATTTCCAACTAAAACCAAACCAATTCACCCTGATAACCTCAAATACTGATATTGAAACATGGTGCAACATAATATGGGTAAATGGGATAGTAAATCATGTGATGACGGGCTGGATCATCACACGTAGCCACTTCTCAGGCAAGAGGAGCTAGTTAGACTCTCGATGCTCTCATGCCTGAGCAGATCATACAAGGACTTCAGACGCCGGGGGTACACCCCGCCCAGCCGATTGTAGCTATTCAGGACTATGTAGTTCCTGCTATGCTAGAGGACGAGCATCGTAGATTGGAGAGATTTGGTAGGCTTCAGCCTCCGACATTCAGTGGTGTAGAAGGCGAGGATGCCCAGGCTTTCTGGACAAATGTCAAAGGATGATTTGTACCGCGGGTATTCTGGAGACCAGCGGGGTCGCCTTCACTACCTATTAGTTTTCAGGACATACTTTCACTTGGTAGGAGGACTTTGAGAGGCGTAGGCCTGTTGGTGCAGCACCCCTTACCTGTCAGCAATTCTCTGTTCTCTTTCTGGAGAAGTATGTGCCGCAGTCTCGCAGAGAGGAGCTGCATAGGTAGTTTGAGTTGTTGCGTTAGGGTGAGATGACTATGTTGCAGTATGAGTTGAGGTTTTCCAAGTTGTCTTGTCATGCCATCTGGTTGGTTCCGACATATCAAGAGAGGATCAAGAGGTTTGTTGATGGTCTTACTTATCAGCTTCATATTCTTATGACCATAGAGAGGGTATCTAGTGCTACGTTCAAGAAGGTTGTTGATATTGCCCATGAGATTGAGTTGGTTCACCGTTAGGATAAAGAGGAGAGGGAGGCCAAGAGGCCTTGAGGATCTGGCAACTATAGTGGTGCTCCTTCGAGGGGCCAGTTTTAGCATAGTAGAGGTCGTCCATTCAGGCCTGCTCGGTCAGCTCACCCAAGTTATTGTGGGAAATCTTCAGGTCATGGTTATCATGGATCTCAGCAGGGCCAGTCATCACTCAGCACCCTTCCATCTTAGAGTTCGACCCGTGCTCCCTCCATTCAGGGCTCTTCCATGCTGAGTGCATCTGCTACTCACTCCCGTGCGAGGGGTTCCCTTTAGTCCCCTTCTCCAGTACCTGGGAGTTGTTATAAGTATGGCGTGATGGGTCACATATGGAGGCAGTGTACTTGACATATTGCTAGTTCATCCCAGCAGAGGGGTCAGTCATCGGCCTCAGCGCTAGTTGCTTTGCCACCACCCGCCCAGCCAGCTAGGGGTGGAGGTCAGTCAGCGAGGGGTTGCCCCAAAGGGAAAGGCCTATCAGGGGGCGGTCAGGCACGTTTCTATGCTCTCTCGGGAAGACCCGATGCTATTGCTTCAGATGCTGTTATTAGAGGTATTGTTTCATTCTGCCATAGAGATGCCTCTGTATTATTTGATCCCGGATCCACCTTTTCTTATGTGTGATCATACTTTGATCATTATTTGGGTACGCCCCATAAGTTTCTTGCTATCTACACCGATCGTGTTGGTGACTATTAGGGGTCTGGAGACCCGAGTTGATCTTTTATTATTGAGCATGGTGGATTTCGATGTTATTCTAGGCATGGATTGGCTCGGTGTTGCGCTATTCTGGACTGTCATGCTAAGACAGTCACATTGGCTATACCGAGTGTGCCATGGATCGATTGGCAAGGTGTGATTGATTATGTTCCTAGTAAATCGATCTCTTTCTTGAAGGCCCAACGTATAGTTAGGAACAGTTATCTCTCGTATCTTTCCTTTATGAGAGATGTCGGAGTTGAGACTCCTAATATTGATTCTGTTCCAATTGTGAGGGATTTCCCTGATGTATTTCCTGCAGACCTGTCAGGCATACCACCAGACAGGGATATTGATTTTGGTATTGACCTGGTGTTGGGCACTCAGCCCATTTCTATTATGTCATACCGTATGGCACCAGCGAAGTTGAATGAGTTGAAGGAGCAGCTTCAGACTCTCCTAGATAAGGGGTTCATCCCGCCTAGTGTATCACCTTGGGGCGCGCCAGTTATGTTTGTGAAGAAGAAGGATGGCACAATGAGAATGTGCATTGATTATTGGCAATTGAACAAGGTAACAATTAATAACAAGTATCCCTTGTCTCGCATTGATGATTTATGTGACCAGCTTCAGGGAGAGAGGGTTCTCTCCAAGATTTATCTCCATTCGGGTTATCACCAGTTGAAGATAAGGGATTCAGATATTCTTAAGAAGGCCTTTAAGACCATATATGGTCATTATAAGTTCCTGGTTATGTCTTTTGGGTTGACTAATGCCCTAGCAGCAATCATGCATCTGATGAACAGCGTGTTCCGGCCTTATCTTGACTCGTTTGTCATAGTCTTCATTGATGATATTCTGGTATATTCGCATAGTCAGAAGGATCATGGGAAGCATTTGAGGGTTGTATTGCAGAGATTGAGGGAGGAGAAGTTTTATGCAAAGTTCTCCAAGTGTGAGTTTTGGCTCGGTTCAGTAGAATTCTTGGGGCAAGTGGTGTCCAGTAAGGGTATTCGGGTTGATCCAAAGAAGATAGAGGCGGTCAAAAGTTGGCCCAGATTGTCCTCAACGATAGAGATTCGCAGTTTTCTTGGTCTGGCAGACTATTATCGCTGGTTTGTTCAGGGATTCTCATCTATCGCATTGCCCTTGACCAAGTTAACTCAGAAGGGTGCTTTCTTTGTATGGTCGGATGAGTGTGAGCAGAGCTTTCAAAAGCTCAAGACAGCTTTGACCACAGCTCCAGTGTTGGTTTTGCCATTAGTTTTAGGTTCATATACCGTGTATTGTGATGCTTCGAGAGTAGGGATTGGTTGTGTGTTGATGTAGGAGTGTAGGGTTATTTCTTATGCTTCTCGTCAGTTGAAGCCCCATGAGAAGAATTACCCCATTCATGATTTGGAGTTGGCTGCCATAGTTCACGCATTAAAGATTTGGAGGCATTACTTGTATGGCGTGTCTTATGAGGTATTCACTGATCATCGCAGTCTTCAGCATTTGTTCAAGCAAAAGGAACTTAATTTGAGGCAGTGGGGATGGTTGGAGTTGCTTAAGGATTATGATATCACTATATTGTATCATCGGGAAAGTCCAATGTGGTGGCCGCTGCTTTGAGCTGAAAGGTAGTGAGTACGGGGAGTTTGGCATATATTCCAGTTGGGGAGAGACCTCTTGCAGTTGATGTTCAGTACTTGGCCAATCGGTTTGTGAGGTTGGATATTTCGGAGCCCAGTCGGGTGTTGGCTTGTATAGTTACTCGATCTTCTTTATATGATCACATCAGAGAGCGCCAATATGATGATCCACATTTGTTTGTCCTTAGGGATAAAGTTCAGCATGATGATGCCAGGGATGTGACCATTGGTGATGATGGAGTGTTGAGGATGCAGGGCCAGATTTGTGTGCCCAATGTGGATGGGCTTTGGGAGTTGATTCTGGAGAAGGCCCATAGCTCGCGGTATTCCATTCATACGGATGCCACGAAGATTAATCAGGATTTGAGGCAGCACTATTGGTGGAGATAATGAAGAAAGATATGGTGGGATTTGTAGCTCGGTGTCTCAATTGTCAGCAGGTGAAATATGAGCACCAGAGATCAGGTGGCTTGCTTTAGCAGATGGTTATTCGTGAGTGGAAGTGGGAGAGGATCACTATGGACTTTGTTGTTGGACTCCCCCAGACTTTGAAGAAGTCCGATGTCATTTGGGTGATTGTGGATTGGCAAACCAAGTCTGTGCACTTCATTCCTATCTATACTACTTATTCTTCAGAACGGTTGGCAAAGATCTATTTTCGGGAGATTGTTCGATTGCATGGTGTCCCAATTTCCATCATTTCAGATTGGGGCACTCAGTTTACTTCTCAGTTTTAGAAGTCTGTTCAGCGGGACTTGGGTACTCAGGTGGAGTTGAGCATAACTTTTCACCCTCAGACGGACGGGCAGTCCGAGCAAACTATTCAGATATTGGAGGATATGATTCACGCTTGTGTTATTAATTTCGGAGGGTCATGAGATCAGTTTCTACGACTTGCAGAGTTTGCTTATAATAACAACTAACAGTCGAGTATTTACATGGCTCCATATGAGGCTTTGTATGGGAGGTGATGTTGATCTCCAATTGGTTGGTTCGAGCCCGGTTAGGCTAGGCTATTGGGGACTGATCTGGTACAGGATGCTTTAGAGAAGGTGAAGGGGATTCAGGAAAGGCTTCGTACAGCGCAGTCGAGGCAAAGAGTTATATTGATAGGTAGGTTCGAGATGTGTCCTACATTGTTGGCGAGAAGGCTTTATTGAAGGTTTCACCCATGAAAGGTGTTATGAGATTTGGGAAGAAAGGGAAATTGAGTCCTTAGTTCATTGGGCCTTTTGAGGTGCTTCGGAGGATTGGGAAGGTGGCTTATGAGATTGCTTTTCCACCCAGCTTGTCGAGTGTGCATCCAGTATTTCATGTTTTTATGCTTCGGAAGTATATTGGGGATCCGTCTCATGTTTCGGATTTCAGCATGGTTCAATTGGATGATGATTTGACCTATGATGTGAAGCCAATAGCTATTTTGGGTCGTCAAGTTCAGAAGTTGAGATCAAAGGATATAACTTCAGTGAAAGTGAGTAGAGAGGTCGGCCCGTGGAGGAGGCTACCTGGGAGACCGAGCGGGAGATACGGAGCAGATATCCTCGCCTATTCGAGGCTTCAGGTATATTTCTTGACTCGTTAACATTTGTTTAAGTTAGGGAGGATGTGATGACACGGCCAGTCGTCTCATGAGTTACTGCTTTGTTTCCCCCCATTTCTACTTCTTTATGCTTCGTTAGCTGTGTTTTGTGGTATCGGGTTGGACGGATTGAGGCCGGAATGATTTTGGTAAGGTTTGAGACATTTAGTCTCTTTTAAGGATGTTTAAGTTGAAAAAGTCAACCGGATGTTGACTTAGGTTTTAGAGGGCTCGGATGTGAGTTCCAATGGTTCGGTTAGCTTCGGAAGGTGATTTATCACTTAGGAGCGTGATCGGAATGGGTTTCAGAGATTTGGAGTACATTTAGGCCTGAATTGGCGAAGTTAATATTTTGGAGATTTTCGGTTGGTAGGCAAGATTTTGATATAGGGGTTGGAATGGAATTCCTAGAGTTGCAGTAGCTTCGTTATGTCATTTGGGATGTATGTGAGAAATTTCAGGTTATTCAGACGTAATTTGGTTGGGTTTTTTATCAAAGGCGTAATTTGGAGGATTTTAAAAACTTAGGCTTAAATCCGATGTGAATTGGTAGATTTGATGTTGTTTGAGGTGTTTTGATGATTGGAACAAGTTTGTATAAGATATTGGGATATGTTGGAGCCTTTGGTTGGGTCCTAGAGGCCTCGGGGTGATTTCAGATGGTTAACGGAGAGGTTGGAATTTTGTTGCAGGAATTGATATTGCTGCTTCTGGTATTTTTACACCTGTGGATTAGGTACCGCAGGTGCGCCGCTGCATAAACGGATATTTGGTCGCAAAAGCAGAAGAAGCATAAGGAACAGGAATCGCAGAAGTGGCTAAGAGGATCGCATCTGCGGAATCGCAGATGTGGAGGGACGATCGCATATGTGGTTTGCGGCTGGTAATTGAATTCCGCAGAAGCGGATGATTTGACCGCATATATGGTACCGCAGAAGCGAGCTTTGGACCGCTGATACGAAAAGCCCTGGGCAGAACATATAAGTTATTTTATTTCACGAATTTGGGTTATTTCACAATTTTTTACTTTGGCCTTGGAGCTTTTTGGGCGATTTGAGAGAGGGATTTCAAAAGAACTTCATTGAGGTAAGGATTTTGGCCCTAAGACTCATTCCTATGATATTATTTCATGGATTAGAGATAGAATTTATGGAACTTAAGGGTGAAATTTGTCTAAAGCTAGGGTTTAAGATTGCAGACCTATGATTGAGGTTTTGATGGGCCATTTGAGGTCGGATTTCCGAGTTGTTGATATGTATGAACTCGTGGAAAGATAAGGAATCTATTGGTGTAAAAATTTCTGAATTTTGAGATGTGGGACCGAGGGTCGGGTTTTGGTAATTTCGGGATTTGTGCCCTTTATTAATTGTTTTTGCTTGGGCTTTATTCCCTTAGCATATTTTGATGCCCTCGTTCTGATATTGGATAGATTCGATGTGCGTGAAGGCTAATTCAAGGGGAAAAGGCATCGCGAGCTATAGATTTAGCCGGTTCGTGGTGAGTAATGATTGTAAATGATGTTCTGAGGGTTTGAAACCCCGGAATTGCATATCGTAGTGCTATGTTGAGGTGAGACACATGTTTGATGATGAGTGTGGGGTCGTTCACTATCGGGGATTGTGACTTGGTCCGTCCTGGTTGATGATTTTACCACGTATTTGACTGAAACTTATTTTCTATCATCATTATTTGGGCTAAATGCCATATTTGGGCTTCGTGCCAACTATTTGAACCCTATAGGGAGTTTTATTATTATTTTCTCACTGTTTTAACTTATTACTTGAACTTAGTCGTGTTAATTTCCATTATTTTACTACTCAGCCACGTTTACTCAGTTTCGAGACTTAAATGATATTTTAAATGATGTTTGGGTTGAGAAACACTATTTTTCCATTGTCTGAGGGGCTTGTGATGATTTTTGACTGAGTAAGGCCAAGGGCCTATATTGCGAGGAAACACTGATACTGATTGGATGCCGAGGGACTGAGATATGTACGCCACGAGGTAGCTTGATTGATATGAGGCCGAGGGCCTAGATTTGATGCCAAAAGATGGATTGTTATTGCTCTTGGGCCGTAAGGGGCCCCTCCAGGAGTCTACACACCCCCAGTGAGTGCGGGTACCCATTGTGATGTGAGATTGAGCCCGAGAATCTGTTACTATTCTAAGATATAGCCCGAGGGGAGGAGTAGTTGATACTGTGCCCGAGGGGTGAACTTCTATTTGTTTACGTTACCTTAATTACCTGTCAATTACTTGTTTACTTGTTGAAAGAAGTTTTACTTGATTTTTCACTGGTTTACTGCTTTTAAATGATTTTTACTGCTTCATTATAGAATGTCGTGTGCCTTACGTGTTTTCTTACCTTCAGACGTTATTTACATTTGTTTCTCACTAAGTTGGATTACCCTTTGTGCAGATTCAGGCGTAGCTGGTCCCGCTCCCGAGTGTTGATTCATTCCAGTTTCGGGCAGATCTTCGAGGAGTCTTTAGGTAGCTGTTGGTATTCGCATCCTAGAGCTCCTCTCTATCTATTTCTTTTACGTTCTTAGTTCATTATTTAAAACTCTGTAGTTGTAACGACCTGATCGGTCGTCTTGAGATCTAGTGTGCCTTTCAGCGGTTTGAGGCCGTGAACAACTTCATTTCATGTATTATGACTTGCACGTATGGTCGGAATTGAACTTTGGGAAACTCAGAGTTGATTTGGAAAGAAAATTCTCATTTTAGAAGTTTAAAGTTGAAAGAATTATCTAAGAGATGATTTTTGAGTAAATGACCTCGGAATTAGGATTTGAAGGTTCCAGTAGGTTTGTATGATGATTTCGAACTTGGGCGTATGTTCGGGTCAATTTTTGGATGACCCGGGAGCATTTTGGGCATATTGTGGAAGTTAGCATTTTGGAAGAAATTTCATAAGTTGGGTTGAAGAGCATTTCAGTATTATCGATGTCCGTTTGAGATTCCGAGTCTGGGACAAGCTCTTATTTGTGGGGGCTACGTACGCACAAGGTGACGAGAGTCCGTGCATAGCTATAATTATGTTATTGTTCGGGTATTCTATGACACAAAAGCATGATGTACTTGGAATACTTGTAATGTTATTGACAGTATGACTTTCTGAAATCCTATCGAATAATTTCTAAAAAGGATTAAACTTCATTTTCTCAAAAAATTCGTTAAAAGAGAATTTGGCTTTTATTTGAATAAATGTTCCCCCATAAACTCTTAATTTGCTGTTTGAGCATGTATTTCTGTGTGTACCTGCATCACATGTATGATACATGAGTAGGGTAATTGTTTATTTAAATTTGACCGTGTCGCATAGGTGATTCACCAGCGGGGTAATAGATGCATCTTCATGTCGTTCGACCAAATGCATATTTTACATTTATGTTGGATCAAGTCGTACGACCTCGGCATGAGTTGCACATGCTTATATTTTTTTCCTTGATATTTATTGATATCGGTAGCTGCTCTCCTGACTTGAGATAATTGTTAATTAAAGGATTATGAATCTGGAGGCTTTTTATAAAAAGAAACTTTTTACTTGTCTAGTAATTCATTTGAATCTACTACTGTCCTTAATAAATTCGTGAGATCACTGCTTTAATAATATTATTATTTGACCATTAGTAAGTGTTGAAGTTGCCATCTCGTCTCTACTTCTTCGAGATTAGGCGGGATACTTACTGAGTACACGTTATTTTTGTACTCATACTACACTTCTGTGAATTTTTGTTGCACAGGCACATGCACCTCTTATGGCCTAGTAGGCATAGAAGCATGGTTGACACGGAGACTAGGTGAGTTGTATTTCCTCGAGGCGACCCGCAACTATAATAGTCTCTCTCTCTCTCTCTCTGGATTCTATTTATTTTCTGTCAAATTGTATTCCGGATAATTATTGTACTTTATTCAATTTTTCTTAGAATTTGCTCATGCACTTGTGACACCAAGTTGTGGGATGGTTATGAAGTATTTTGTATTAACTGTTTATCATTTAAAATTTATTTGAGATAATTATCTTCTTAATTGGTAAATTTGAAGGAAAATCCTAGATTTCAAAAGTAGTAAAACGGGAATTTGATTAAGTACTTTGGTTGGCTTGCCTAACAGTGGTGTTCGGCGCCATCACGAACCATAGTAGATTTTGGGTCATGACAGCATGGTATCAGAGCACTAGGTTCCGTAGGTCTCTCAAGTCATGAGCAAGTCTAGTAGAGTCTCACAGATCGGTACGGAGATGTCTGGACTTATCTTCGGGAGGCTACAAAGCTGTTAGGAGTGCTTCCCTTCTTGATTCCTCATCGTGCGATTTGATTCCTTAAGGCATATGCCCTTGTTTCCTTTCTACTCAATCTTACGCGACGTGAACCGCTGGTTATAAATCGAGAATTGAAGGATTCTAATGGTACTATGAATGTGGTGTGGAGTGTTTCTCCCTGTGGGGTTGTTTGAGCTATTATCATCGCCTTGTGGAAGGATATTGTATCGTTTCAGCTTAGTAGCAGTACTTTAGAGAGCTCTGAGACTAGGCACAAGTTGCGTTGATGCTTATGAACGATTGTTCCCAAGTATTGATAAGATGGTAGGATTTTGCCTATGTGTCGGAGCAGTGAATGACTTGAAGGGAGGTTTACTTAGTGCATGATTTAGAGATTTAGTATTTTACTTCCGGCAGAGGAAAGGCAACCGGACTAAGAATGTGCAGATTTGGGTTGATGGAGTAACGAGACTTGGTATTTGCGAGCGTGGTGGAGTTTTCTTCTATGTTGAGTGATAAGTCGGGATTTTACCATGTTTTATACCCCTACTTGCTTATGCTATGGTTACAAATTTCTACAAAATAGTCTCAAAATACACACAAGTTGTGATTGATTGCAAGTTTGAGCGACAAAGTGACAAATGTCAAAGACTGGCTCAAAACGGAG
Source organism: Nicotiana glauca (assembly GCA_026770625.1). Classification (NCBI taxonomy): domain Eukaryota; kingdom Viridiplantae; phylum Streptophyta; class Magnoliopsida; order Solanales; family Solanaceae; genus Nicotiana; species Nicotiana glauca. The sequence continues at coordinate 42,039 of MU776929.1, read as the reverse complement.
TGAAACCTACTCAAGTGTCAAAGACTAAGTAAAAGGAGTAAAAGAGGGCCTAGTGCGGACCGCTCAAGAGTGAATGCGACCGCTCTCGGAGATTCAGAGACTTGACATTTTCAAGCTGGAGGCAACGCGGGCGCGGTACTAATCACGCGATCCACAGTCAGACTTCACAGATGCACTACCCTTTTACGCGGTTCGCGGACATGAGGTTCAGAGACTAGAAAATTTAGGGGATTAAAGCCATGCGGCCGCACTTCTCTTTTGCGTGGTCCGCGTGAACGAGATTCAGAGAGCTAAGGTTTTAGCAATGCGCTCTGCGCTCCTTTATGTGCGGCCGTGCCAACTACCATCACGGCCGTGATGCACTTTCTCGAGGTCTACGGTCCCCAACTTCAGAGAAGCTAAAATCATAAGCCCAAGAGCCAGTGCGGCCGCGGTCCTTTTTTGTGCGGTCTGCGTTGATCCCGCAGGGGTATTTTTGTCCAGTTTTTCCATCCTAGTATAAATAGAACATTTTACCATTTTTAGAGGAGGTCATATATTCAGCTGAGCTCGTGAGACTTGAGATTGTAGCCATTTTCGGCACTTTTGCTATTTATTATTGTAGTTTCTTCTTACTAATTAATTAATATGCTTAGCTCTTCATCTATTTCTTCAATTTCTATACCTAGCATGAGTAGCTAAACACATTAGCTAGGGTTGTGGCTCAACCCTAGTGTGGGTAACTGATGGGTGTTTCCACCTAGGATTAGAATGATATTTGGTGTTTGCTATTTGGGTTGATTTTATGTTTCAATTTCAAATTTGTGGTTGCAAACATAGATTCAAGCTTAGTGGGTTTTACACTTCTTGAGAAAGAGAGTTTATGACCCCAAAATTTACCCAACAAGGAATTGGATGGACTCATGAGAAATTATAGTCACAATTAACAGGTTAAATCTCGAGAGAGTAATCACCCTACTTGAACCCTAGTTGGTTGATCAAATTGGCCTACCCAATTTGTCTCTCGAGAGTCAATTAGGCAAAATCACTCTCTTTATCTAGAGGTGTGAGAGTTGGTACAATTTTGCAACGGTTATAGCAAAAGCCACAAATATATCAATCTACCCGTCGATTAGCCACCTAGGTAGTGTCATGACCCTAGTGCCTTTCTCTTTATTAAATACAACTTAGCAATATTCTCGTAGCATAATTTTGTTTTAATCATTAGTTTTATAATAATAGTTATAAAAAAACAAAGAAAACCAAAAATATTTGAAGTGACATTAGAAGCACAACCGCATCTCTAGACTAGATAGACAATACAACTCCACTACTAGCTCCCTGTAGAAATCCGATCCCGAAAAGCTATTGTGACCCTCTCTTCCTACCTTGGTGTGGCGTCGAGTTGGCAGCGATCACTTTTTGGCGCCGTTGCTGGGGAGCTTACGGTGTTGACTATCTGTTTAGCTAGTTTTGCATTTTGCTTCTCTTTCCTTCTTGTTTACTAATTTTGTTTGTGTCGATCACTGATGTACTATGGCTTTAAATGCTAATGATCCTCTTAGCAATGCCATGGCGGTGGAGGAGGTTGAATATATTGATCAAGATGAGCTTCCATTGCCTCAAGCTCCACGTAGAGGAAGAAATGCCAATGCAAATGCTAATCCGAATGAGAATATTCCAGACCCTCCTCCGCCACCGCCAAAAGTGGTTCTAAGAGTCCTCCCGAATCAAGGATATGCGAGTGCCATTGTTCCTCACCAAATCCGGGCGGGGAACTTTCAAATCACAAATTTCATGTTGACCTTGCTCGAGAAAAGATGGTATTTTACGGGCGCCTCCGATCAAAATACATACAAGCACTTGAAGGGGTTCATTGATACATGCTGGGGTAGCAAGCAAACAAACGTATTCGAGGATGCGTTGAGATTGAGGCTATTCTCTCTTCAGGGTAAAGCGTTAGATTGATTAGAAAGGCTCCCCAATCATTCTATCACCACATGGGATAAATTGGCGGACAAATTTATTGCAAAGTTCTTTTCTCCAAGTCATATGGCGGCTCTTCGGGATGAAATTCTAGCCCTCAAGCAAGATCCAATGGAACCTTTGCACGAGATATGGGTAAAATATAGAACAATGGTGAAGGAGTGCCCTAATAATGACATGACCGAGGCAATGATACAACAAACTTTTTATTGAGGCATCAATACCATGAATCAGTACATTGTGAATTAATTAGTAGGAGGGAACTTCATGAAACTTTCTCACCAAGAGGCATGTGATGTACTTGATGAAATGGCCGACACCTCTTCGGCATGGCAAAGTAGAGCAAATGTGCCCCAAGGTGACCCACGGTCATCCATTTGCACAAGGAATTGCATGATCATGGCCAAGCTATTGCCGATATTACAACAACTATGAATCAATTGGCGAAGGTGCAATTACAACAATTCCAAAACTCGCGCCAAATCAATGCAATTGAAGGTGTTTCAATGTTGAAAAGGAGGCAAAGAGGGAAATAACAACCTCAAGGTAATTGTGAGCAATTTGACAACAATAATGATGGTGGTGATTATTCGAATGAGTGTTATGATGAGCAAAGCGAAGAATGTCAATATGGCAATAACTACCAAAGGAATAGGGGAAATCAAGGGAATCAACAATGGTGTCCCCAAGGAAATTGGGGAAATCAACAAGGAGGTGGTAATTGGAACAATAACAACCAAAAACAAGGTGGTGGAAATTGGAACAACAACAATCAAAATAACAATTGGGGTAACCAAGGTAACAATCAAGGCAATTGGAATAGGAACAATAATAATTGGAACAACAACAACAACAATCAAGGAGGGTGGAATAATAGCGTAAATCAAGGCAGCCGGGGGCTAGGCTTTCAAAGTCCCCCCATGTACCAACAACCAAACAATCCACCTCCCTTTCAATCTCAAGGGTCTAGTTCTTCGGGTAGTGATATGGGGAGAATAGAAATGATGTTCGAATAAATGATGAAGAAGAACCAAGACTCGAATGCTCAATTGGCTACTCATAACACCCCTATTCGGAATTTGGAGGTGCAACTTGGCCAAATCTCTCAATCATTGAATACTCAACCTAAGGGTTCTCTACCAATTGATACAGTAGTGAACCTGAAGGGAGGTAACAATCATGTGATGGCGGTTACAACAAGAACTAGAAGAGGCGGTGATGTGCATGCATCGAATGAAAATCAAGTTGTGAATGACAAAGTTGAGTTGCAATATGATAATGTGCCTTTGGATGTTGCTGACGTGGTTGAACCAAATGTGACCAATGATGTGCGGATTGATATTGATGATGAGGATGGGGTAGAGACTTAAGATGTCGTGAACCCGTCTAGGGAACACGTGATTGACATGCCCTAGCCGGTTGTATAAAAGGCCAAGGAACCCTTGCCTAGGACACCTCCTACTTACCCTCAACAGTTAGCAAAGCAAAAAAGGTGACAATCAATTCAAAAAGTTCATCGAAATGATGAAGAGTCTTACTATCAATGTGTCGTTGGTGGAGGCACTTGAACAAATGTCAGGGTACACAAAGTTTATGAAGTATTTGGTAACTAAGAAGAGGTCGATGGAGTGTGAAACAATTAAAATGATGCATCAAGAGAGTTCTATTGTTCATTCTATGGCCCCAAAACTTGAAGACCCTGGAGCTTTTACTATCCTATGCACTATCGGTAGTGCGAATTTTGCCAAAGCCCTTTGTGACTTGGGGTGCTAGCATTAACTTGATGCCTTATTCGGTCTTCAAGAATTTGGGAATCGGGCAACCTAGGCCAACCTCTATAAGATTTAAAATGGCGGATCGATCGATGAAGTGACCCTTGGGCATAATTGATGATGTTCTTGTTCGTGTTGATAAATTCATATTGCTGGCTGACTTTGTCATATTGGATTGTGAGATGGACTTTGAAGTGCCAATTATTCTTGGAATACCTTTCCTAGCTACGAGGAAGGCATTGGTTGATGTTGAAACAGGTGAGTTGACATTCTGAGTGGGAGATGAGAAGGTGGTATTCCATATGTGCAAATCAATGAGGCAACCCAATAGCACGGAGGTATGTTCATTTGTGGACATTGTCACATCTGTGATAGTGGATGACACAAGTTCCATGATAAATGTCGAAGATCCTCTTGAGGTCGTGCTTATTAACATGGATTTAAATGATGATGTTAGTCAAGTGGAGTGCGTAAATGCATTACATGGTATGGGTTCATATTCATATGAGCCTAGAAAGTTATCTTTGGATCTTGAAAACCGCAAAACTCCACCAACCAAGCCATCGATTGAGAAGCCACCGGTGTTGGAGTTGAAGCCACTTCCTCCACACCTCAGGTATGAATTTTTGGGCTCTAATTCAACTCTTCCTGTTATTCTTTCTTCTTGCCTTACTAACTTGCAGGTTGAGGCCACTTTGGAGGTGCTTCAAAAGCGAAAAAGGGCAATAGGATGAACTCTGGTGGATATTCGGGGATAAGCCCTGAATTTTGCATGCATAAAATCATCTTGGAGGAGGATCCAAGGCCTTCACTTAAACATCAAATAATACTAAATGAGGCGATGCAAGAAGTGGTAAAGAAAGAGGTTATCAAGTGGCTTGACGCCGGTGTGGTTTATCCACTCTCCGATAGCTCATGGACCTCTCCAGTCCAATGTGTTCCAAAGAAATGTGGGATGACGGTAGTGCCAAATGACAACAATGAGCTTATTCCCACTCGGACCATTACCAGGTGGAGAGTTTGTATGGACTACCAGAAACTCAACAAGGTGACCCGCAATGATCATTTTCCCTTGCCATTCCTCGATCAAATGCTTGACCGTCTTGCGGGGTGAGCTTTCTATTGATTTTTGGATGGGTACTCGGGTTATAATCAAATCTTAATTGCCCCGAAGGACCAAAAGAATCATGCCCCTACGGTACATTTGCTTTCTCCCGGATGCCATTCGGGTTGTGCAATGCTCCGGTGACCTTCCAACATTGCATGATGGCTATTTTCACCGACATGGTGGAAGACATATTGGAGGTCTTTATGGATGACTTTAGTGTGGTTGGTGACTCCTTTGAAGAATGCTTGGTAAATTTGGATAGAGTCTTGGCTCGATGTGAAGAAACTAACCTCGTTCTCAATTATGAAAAATGCCATTTTATAGTAGAAGAAGTATAGTGTTGGGTCAAAAGATCACAAAGTGAGAAATTGAAGTTGATAAGGCCAAGATCGAGGTCATTTCAAGGCTTCCTCCCCCTACTTTTGCCAAAGGGGTGAGGAGTTTTCTTGGGCATGCCTGGTTCTACTGGCGGTTCATCAAAGATTTCTCGAAGGTTGTGAATCCACTTTGCAAATTGCTAGAGAAAGATGCCAAGTTTGTTTTTGGTGAAAAATGCATGGAGGCCTTTGAACTTTTAAAGCACAAATTGACCTTAACTCCTATCATCACCGCACCTAATTGGAGTTTGCCCTTTGAACTAATGTCTGATGCAAGTGACGTTGCGGTGGGGGTGGTGTTAGGTCAACGAATTAGTAAAATGTTCCATCCCGTGCACTATGCAAGAAAGACTATGAATGAAGCTCAACGGAATAAAACGGTTATGGATAAGGAATTCTTGGCAATTGTATTTGCCATGGAAAAATTTCGGCCTTATATTATGGGGGGCCAAGGTGATTGTGCACACAGACCATGTCGCCCTTAGGTATTTGATGTCCAAGAAGGATTCCAAGGCGAGATTGATGAGGTGGGTGCTACTTCTTCAAGAATTCGACTTAGAAATAGTGGACCGGAAGGGAAGTGAGAATCAAGTGGAGTGGGCCATTTGAAGTTGTATGTATGACTCTTTTTGGTGCTCTTGATCTCAAGAACAAGAATGGTAAAGTTTTCCGGGTCAATGGGCATCGCATCAAGCATTATTTAGGGAATTTTGATGAAAGACACGTGGTGGAACTCATTCATTTGAAGTGATGTGATGGTAACATGCGTCGTGTCGCGATGTTAAATTAGGCGCTTCTTGGGAGGCAACCCATGTTTTTTTCTTTCTCTTTAATTTTCTTTGTAGCTTAGGATTTTTGAGCTAATTGTTTGTGAGATATTACAGGGATTATGTTGAAGCAGTGCAAAACAAAAGGAAAAAATTGCGATCTCTGAAGTTTGCCAGTGCGGTCGCGGTGCACTTTGTGAGGTCTGCACTGGCGTGAGCTAAATTTGCATAGTCTCTGAAGTTTGCCAGTGCATCCGCGGTGCATTTTTGTGCGATCCGCGCTGGCAAGTCAAAATTATAGTGATTTCTAAAGTTTTCCACTGCGGTTGTGTTCCTGTTTGTGCGGTCCGCGTGTGCTGCTTACGGCAAGGCTACATGAACAAACCCAGCACGGTCCGCGGTCGCTTTTGTACGGCCACGCTGGTAGGTGAGTACGGGTCCCACTAGGTGTCTATAAAAAGAGACCAAAGGTTTCATTTTACCCTTTTCTCAATTTGAAAACCCAGAATCCTATTTCTATTGTTTATCATTTTCTGAGCCTGTTTTTCTTGCTTGATTGGATTAACTGCACTTATTCTTCATCAATCTGGTAACATCTCAATGCACTCATGATTAACTAATTTCTTAGTTTTCATCTTATTTGTTGCCTAGTAGTGTAAATTCTCTTTTTCTTCCCATGTTTCTTCGAATTGTTAGTCTCGGGTAGATTTCATGTTAGTTTTTTGTATGTTTAAAGTGATTAAAGATTGGGTAACTGAGTAGAGACAAGTAGAGATAAAAATTCGAACAAAAATGGAAGAAAACATGAAACCCTAGCTTAGTCCCTGAAATTGGCTTAGTGTGGACCGAGGTCACCTTAGCACGGTACGTGTGGCCCTGACGCGGTCCGCATCACCCTTTTTTGCATACTGCGGTGCCCAAAGTGATTGAAAATTAACTTGCTTACACCGCGGCCGCATTGCATTTCACGCGGTCCACGCTGGCCCATCGCGGCCGCGGCCCCATTTTACGCGGACCGCAGTGGAAGATTTAGAGAGTTGTGTTTTGGGGCCTTTGCCCAGCGTGGCTTGCGGTCACTTTTGTACGGTCCGCGGTGCCTCCAACACGACGCACTTCTGTTTTGTGTGGTTTGCGGTGCTATATTCTGCATCCTGTTCTGAAATTGTGTACTGCAATTATCTCTGCAATCTATTTCATTCACTTGTTTCACTACATGTGCTTAAACTAACAATGTTAAATACTTATATTTGCAAATAATGGTTAAAAAAGGGTGGCAAACAATCACAACAACCCGGGAGAGGTGGTTCCTCTCGAGGGATAAAGGCAAGAGAATTTAAAAACTCACTCCCTAGGCTCAGGAGAACATAAAAAAGACCCAAAAATTGATAAAATTTGCTGATAAGGTTGTTTCTCATTCTTCGGGGAGTGAGTATGTGCCCTCCAAAGACATATCCTCGATTCAGTCCCAACTCACATAATCGACCCCCTCCACCTAGTTGATACCCTTCCATCATCACCCACCTCCAAAAGACCAGTGAATGCAGTCTCGAATTCTTCTGCCAAGTCCGCAGCCGGTAGTGGGAAATACTCCACCTCTCCCATAGCTTCATTATCTGGGGAGAGTGCAGGAAGAGATAATGGTGGTAAGCCTCAGATTGGGGGAGTTTCACAGACTAGGAAATCCGAAGAGTGGGAGGATCGATTTGTGAGCCAAGTGGCATACCACAAGTTTAGGGAGTGGTGGCCGGTGACGAATTTGATACCGGAGAGGAGTTTTATTGACACTGACCTTTTGCCCCACAACCTGAATGTGCAGAGGGAGTTCCGAAATAGAAAGTGCTAGGAGTTCTTCATGGAGAAGTGCATCGATGCTAATGAGCACATGGTCAGGGAATTCTACTCTAATGTAGCTCACATTGTCAAGGATACCAAGGTGACCAAAGTTAGAGACAAAACAGTATTGTTTGATGGAATATTTTCAAATGAGTATTTGGGGTTCCGGGATGAAAATGAGTCACTTTATTTGGCTATGTTAGGGATGGGTGAGGAAGTCTGACCCCAGTGCTTGGCAATCCCAGGTACTGTGTCAGAGTGGTTGCAAGCAGGGAAGAAAATATTCCGGAAGATCTTAAACTTTGAGGCTCGAGTGTGGTTGACATTTGTATGCAGTCGGCTTGACCCTTCTACCCACGATGAGAATATTCCACTTACCCGGGCGGTTCTTGTTGCATCTATTATGGTCAGGTACCCTATCAATGTGGGAAATGTGATGTCCCGCATGATTTCTGCTGTGGGGAAAGTGCTTGACCGGAATTATCCTTTTCCCAACACCCTTTCAATGTATTTCCGGGACATGGAGGTGGAGAAGAAAAGATATGATGTCAAGACCAAGCCTGTGGCTCGATATTCTTGGTACAGTATGCAGGGCCCGGACAACCCTAAATCCAAGAACTACCAGCCACCTGCTTCTGCCCCAACTAGCCAGTCCACCGAGCCTACTGCCACTACAGGAGTAGACTTGCCTCCAGGACCTTCCTCTACTGTTGGTCCCAGTTCTTCAGCAGGCCTGGGAGTGCCATCTTCCAAGACTCATCCCTTCACTACCCATCATTTGAGCCAGGAATTGGCTAGCTTGAACAACTGGATGTCAGCTGCGACATCCAAGTTGTCCATATTGTCTTCAACTATTCAGACCCAATCAGCACCTCAGCCAGCTCAGATTCCTCAGTCCATTGAGGACACTTTGAAGAAGCTCCTGGAGAACCAGGAAAAGATTATGGAGACACAAGCTACTTTGACTACAGCTGTGGAGTCACATGGCAAGGCTTTGAAGGATCTTATCAAGGAGCACAAGAATATGAGGAGATCACGGGCTTCAAAGGAGTATGTGAAGCAGCTCAGGACAGATGTGGACAAGCTATTAGCGGATCAGATGCCTCTACACTTGCTATTCGGGGACCCAGCCCCAGATCCAGCAGCACCAGTAGTAGAGTCACAGCAGGAGCAGGCACCCAAGAAGCCTAGGAAGAAGAGGAAGCTCCCCAGTATAACTGATGCAGTTATTGAGGTGGTAGCCCCATAGGAGGCCTCCTCCAGTTTTCCATATGCGACACCTGACATCCCGTGGGTCCAGGAGCAGGCCCCAGTCCCAGCAGTTGAGCAGCAGGAGGCCGAGAGCCAGTCTGAGGCTCCCGCACATACGGAGGACTTGGGGACCACTGATGATCCATGCAGACTGACCAGGCCTAGGGAGCTCTTATATCCTTTATTATGATTTTTTATGCTTATTTTGATAGTTGTCATTGGGGACAATGCCAGCTTTTATTCATGGCGGTGCACCCTACTTTTTTGTTGATTATCTGGATGATTGTATATATAGATTGCTAGTTTATGCTTTACTTTGGTTTTTTATTTTTGGGTTGTATATAACTTTACACTTTAGCCTTTTTTCTTCTACTTTTTATTCTCTCTTTTGGTCTGTATCTAAAGTTACATTTCTGTACATATTCATCCCCCGTTGTATATTCTACTCCCCTATTGTACATATTCATTCTATTTTGGCAAAAAAATTCGCTTTTTAGATTTATAGTTAGGCTCGTAGCTTCTTGTTTTGTTTTTGACGATTTCAATAAGCCCTTGGTTTTATTAAGGCCACGGTTCTTTCCAAGGGTGGAGTATTGTATGAACTGGGTGGCTCTTCCCGATGATGGATGGAGTGACAACCTTCTTAAGGGTATGAGTCCATTTCTTTGATTTTTCTTTTGTTTTTGATAGTTGTAGTTAAGGGTACCTCAAGCAAAGCTTCACTTGGGCCTATTACATTTGCCTTTGATCCTATGGTCAAAGACATAAGGTTGTGTTTAGGATGGTGAAATTCATGGCTTTGAGACTCTTGCGTTGACCAAACAATCATCATGTGGTCTTTTCGGATCATTGTGTGCCCTCAACTCGATGTCTTTAGCAATCCCCTAGCGTGTGTGGTGAGGAATCGAATTGTGAGTCCAAGTCCCGAGCCAATGGTCTAGAACTTGCCTTGAATGTTTGTTGAGCCAAAATACTAGGTGAAATTTGACTTGAGAAGTGATTATAGGCTCTCCTTGACCCAAATGTTAAGTAGAACAATTCCATAGCCTACAAAAGAGATGATCCATAGTTAACCCTTTTGAGCCTTAAACCTTTTTCTTTCAAGAACCAATGCTACAAGCCTATACCCGTTCTAAATGATTACCCTCTCTTGGCACCCAAATCTTCCCTTGAGTAATGGAAAATGTCTAAGTTGGGGGGAGAGACAAGAAAGGAAACAAAGTGGTAGATAGGTACAAAAGCAAAAGAAAAAGGAAGGCAATGAAAAAGCAAGAAAAGAAAAAGACAAAAAGAAATCCAATGTGAACAAGAATAAAAAGGGATTCAAGGAAAACAAAAGTGAAAAAGGTGTGGAAGAAGTAGAAAAAGGAGAAATGTTTTGAATTGCATAAGAAAGAGTGACAATGTGTCTCTCTAACCGCTTGTAAAGGAGTGAAATACTCAAAAGAGTAAAGAGAGTTGTGCCAAAATGAATCAAAAGAAGTGCTTAAGGGAAGATTGAACCCACTTGAATAAAAATATGTCCTACCCTTACCAAAAAGCCTTCACAATGACTCCACAAAAGTTCTATAGGATATTGAGTTGAAGGAAACCTACATTAGTGGATACTTACATAAGGGGGAAATATATGGTACATAGAGCCGTACTTGTGACCTTCTTCTGGAGAGAGATGAGTGAAACTCCATCAACCTCGATTTGTGTGTTAATACTCTAAAAATGGTGAGGTTCGCTTATGGAGAGTTGAGGATGTGTGAGTTTGGGTTCCACAATGACCAAAGTAATTGAGAGAAGTTCTTTGATGAAATGTGTCAACTCTTGTTGCTCTTGTGTCACACTTGATCCATGGTTTTTCAAAGTTTAAATGTGTTAATGATGCATTCGTATTGAGGGCAATTGTTAGTCCCAATTGATGCTTGTTGAGATTACTTTAGGATAAGATGGAATTACTTGGATTGTCCTTTAAGGGGTGGGTCTTATTTTGTTTGCTTGAGGACAAGCAAAGGTTTAAGTTTGGGGGAGTTGATAAGTCGGAATTTTACCAAGTTTTATACCCCTACTTGCTTATGCTTTAGTAACAAATTGCTACGAAATAGTCTCAACATGCACACAAGTTGTGCTTGATTGCAGGTTTGAGCGACAAAATGACAAATGTCAAAGATTGGCTCAAAACGGAGTGAAACCTGCTCAAGTGTCAAAGACTAAGTGAAAGGAGGAAAAGAGGACCTAGTGCGGACCGCGCAAGAGTGAATGCGTCCGCTCTAGGAGATTCAGAGACATGACATTTTCAAGCTCGAGGCAACACAGGCGCAGTACTAACCACGCGGTCTGTGGTCAGACTTCACGGCCGTGCTACCCTTTTATGCGGTCCGTGGACATGAGGTTTAGAGACTAGAAAATTTAGGGGATTAAATCCATGGGGCCGCGCTTCTCTTTTGCGCGGTCCATGTGAACGAGATTCAAAGAGTTGAGGTTTTAGAAATTTCAAGCAATGCGCTCCGTGCTCCTTTATGTGCGGCCGCGCCAACTTCCATCACAGTCGCGGTGCACTTTCTCGCGGTCCGCGGTCCCCAACTTCAGAGAAGCTAAAATCATAAGTCCAAGAGCCAGTGCGGTCGCGGTCCTTTCTTGCGCGGTCCGCGCTGACCCCGCGGAGATTTTTGTCCAGTTTTTTCAGCCTAGTGTAAATTGAATATTTTACCATTTTTAGAGGAGGTCATATTTTCTGAACGCAGCTGAGCTCGTGAGACTCGAGATTGTAGCCATTTTCGGCATTTTTGCTCTTTATTATTGTAGTTTATTCTTACTAATTAATTAATATGCTTAGCTCTTCATCTATTTCTTCAATTTTTGTACCTAGCATGAGTAGCTAAACCCATTAGCTAGGGTTGTGGCTCAACCCTACTATGGGTAACTAATGAGTGTTGCCACCTAGGGTTAGAATGATATTGGTTTTTTGCTATTTGGGTTGATTTTATGTTTTAATTTCGAATTTGTGGTTGCAAACACAGATTCAAGCTTGAGAAAGAGAGTTTATGACCCCAAAATTGACCCAACAAGGAATTGGGATGGACTCATGAGAAATGATAGTCCCAATTAATGGGTTAAATCTCGAGAGAGTTATCACCCCACTTGAACCCTAGTTGCTTGATCAAATTGGCCTACCTAATTGGTCTCTCGAGAGTCAATTGGGCAAAATCACTCTCTCTACCGAGAGGTGTGAGAGTGGGTACAATTGTGCAAATGTTATAGCATAATCCCTAAATATATCAATCTACCCTTAGTAACTTCTACCCGTCGATTAGCCACCTAGGTAGTGTCACGACCCTAGTGCCTTTCTCTTTATTAAATATAACTTAGCAATATTCTCGTAGCATAATTTTGTTTTAATCATTAGTTTTATAATAATAGTTATAAAAAACAAATAAAACCAAAAATGTTTGAAGTGACATTAGAAGCACAACCGCATATCTAGACTAGACAGACAATACAACTCCGCTACTAGCTCCTTGTGGAAATTCAATCTCGAACCACTATTTAGGTAAAAGCTATTGCAACCCGCTCTTCCTACCTTGGTGTAGCGTTGAGTTGGCAGCGATCAATGAGGTGTCGTTGTCCCTACTGAATGTGCTAAGTTTGCCGACGTTATGACCTTCTACAATTATTTTTTGGAGCAGGATATTGCGATATATTGAAGAAGCGACGGTCAGATATCGCGGGGTTCGATGGTTCAGGATTTAATCGGTGTTTCTAATATTTACGGCTCAAGAAAGATGATCTATGGAAAGGTTTAAAGTTAGTAGCGATTTGTGGGTTCGAGTGCTATAAAGATAGATCTTATTAAGGCAAAAACTGAGAAATATAGGATGAGGAAAGACATGTGGGAAGTGTCAAGCGGTGGTTAAAATTTCTAGAAGGCCAGGTATAAGAAGCAAAGGTCGAATAGCTGACTAAAGGGGTGAGTTTTGCCAAAGTGGGAGAGTGGCTTAGTTGCATATGGGTCTAGTGGTAAGATGACTCACACCTTAAGGAGAGTTTGGATATTTTAGTGATTGGTGATTGGGGTCTACATATTAATTTCGAGTATGGGCTATTAGGCGGCAGGAAATTTGGATATAACGGAAAGGAGCTGCTTGGAATGAGGAGGATACTACCTAACTTTGAATTGGAAAGATGTTGCCGCACATTTAATCGGTGTCCATGAGGAGTGAATGGACTTGTTCTGCAAAGAGATTGGTCATGCGAATGTGGTTTATGATTCAGAGTATAAAAAGGGGCTTTACAAAAAGATTCCGAGAATTTTGGCAGTCGATTGCGCAAGGTTATGTCAATAAGAGAAAAAGAATCCTGGTGAATTCTAGAGTTATGTAATAAGTGGTTTCAAGATAAGTGGAAGAGTCCCACCGCCTATGATTGGGTTACATGGTTAACTACTTGCGAGGTTTCTTATTATTAGCATATGGATGGGTTATTTCAGCTACGAGAAAGGAACATAAGTGGCAATTTAAGTGAAGGAATTGTTAAAGGTGTGACATGGTTGGCCTTGTTGGCTGATGTTCCATCTTAGGGAAGGATTCAGGATTTATGCCTTATATAGATGCCGGCTTCAAAGGAAGTGGTTCTGTCGGGTGCTTCGTCGAGAGAGTATTCATATGATAGAAGATTCATGGAGTCAATTATATTCGGGGCCAAGTCAGAGCGGGTGGCTCTCAACAATAGTCCTCGTAGATTCAAAGGGGTATAGTATGGTGCCTAATGATTTCGATCCTATAGGTACGGTTAAGAATCAAGCTTTGTAGCAGCTTATGAAAAAATGCCCATAATGTTTTATGATGTTTTGACTTATGGTGTAGCAATTGGGAGGTCCGAAATGGTTCGTGGGATTTGAGACAGCAGGGTCTCGTGATTCACGATCACTCGAGAGGAGTGCAGATGGAGTGTGTAACGTGTTGAATGGAGTTATTATTTCTAAGGCAATCAAGGATAAATTAGAAGGAGATAGACTGGTTAGCCATAGTAGAATTGGCATATTTGTGGTAGTAATCGGTTCCTTCAGCAAATTATGCAAGTGATATGTGGCGATACGTGCAAGGCCTGTCGGCCCCCGTAATTGATGTTATTCAGAAGTATTCTACTATTATGGCATTTCATGTGTAGGCGGGTCCCGGAAGGGCTATGGTGGCTTAAGACCACTACTTAGAGATTTGGCATATTCTATGCTTATATTCACTTGTATGTTGCTATGGTCCTCTTGAAGTGAGTCAAGTGAAAAGGTTTTATATGATGAAGTGTTAATCTATTAGCGGTTTCGGAGTTATGATGAAAATCATGTTCTATCGTATATTGGTATGTTGGATGTAGTAAGTGGTATGGAATTGAAATAAGGATCAAGGTTGAAGTTCAATGTTAACAAGGATGTCATGAGTTCGGATGAGCAGGAAAGTAGTTTCGAGGTTTAAAGTAAGTTGGTATTGCCTTCAGCATCACCTGAGATCGGTATTTTTACTTTGCATCATGGTTAAGGATTCTTGATCGCTTTTAGTGTTAGTGCGGCCGGTGGGTTGGATGGACCTGTTATCTATTACGGATGGTTGTGGGATTGTAACCCACGGGAATGTTGTATAAGTGTGGCATGTAGTCACTTGATTGGTTGGAGAGTTAAACCATGTAGGAAGATTGTGGTGATATCGTTGATTTGGGAATTGATGCCTAGAGGGAACTTGATTTATTAAGTTATGGACTGTGGAGGATTACTTCAGTTATGATGGTTTCTTATGCGTTATGAAAGAAAGGAGAGTTATTATGGACCTTTAAAAGGTTATTAGCCTAGTCAGTGCGATCAGAATCAGCTTAAGGTCTGTGGATGGATTCAAATGTGAATATGAGCTCTATATCAGGCCAAACGTGTTCATTTCAGCAATGCGCTCCTTATGGAGGAGTAGTCAGGGTGTTATTTCGTCGTCAGATATTTCATGTAATGATACATTGCACCGTGTGAGTTGTGAGACGGCTTGAGAAATTGCTTATGTGTTAAGGTTCCGCGTAGAAATGATGTTATATGAGCAAAATGGCTCTTGAGATTCAGATTGTATATCGCACCTCAGTTGTGCTTGAGTTTGTAGCTTGTGGCATTATATGTCTCCCCGGGGATGGAATTATGCGCTTAGCATGCTTACGACCGATATTCAGTATCTTGTGGTAATGAGCAATCTAGCTCGGTGTGTACCTCATTATGCGAATTTTATGTATGGATCGGGTGGCACGCCGCCATGGTATGTTGTTTGGAGCATGTTGTGCGTTGCAACAGTATGATGTTGAGTTTAGTGCCTGATATATGTTTCTATGTGTTTCGTTTCCTATTTTTCTGAGAAAGCTCATATTAGTTGTGTGCCCGCGTCGCATGTATGATTCACGAGCGGGGTGTTAGTTCAATTATATTAACCGCGTCGCATGTATAATTCGCGAGCGGGGTAATTGGATTTCCTTTTCAGAGTTCATTTTCATTGTATCGCGTTCGAATTGGTAGCCCATTGGCACATTGTGGCATCACATGAGACTTTTGATTATGTCCGATGTGGCTTATTGCCTGAGCGGTTCGTACTGGGTGAGACGAGATCATTGGATTTAGGATCAGTGCAATCTGACTATATGAAGTATATTAAGGATCTAAGACTATTAGTTGGTTCAAAATGAGGTGATGGTTCTTGTCAGGAGTATAGACCTAATGATTTGTTGATTTGGCAGTCGGTTATGAATTTCTACACATATCTTCTGTCATGTCGGTATTGTAAGAATTAGATCAAGACCTATGTAGGTCATGAGGTGAAATAAGAGCATTAGATTCGTGGAATTTTGATTAATTTGATCAGAGAATGTTATTGTGGCCCTGTGAGTAAAGTGGTGCAAATTTTGAATTCAGATAAGGTATACAATCATGTTTTGGTGTTGTGTGTAGTTATTAATACGGTGAGCGCATATTGGAACAGGCCTCGCAGAGAATCCAAGATGTTGGAATTGGGTTATAAGGCTTATTTTCTTAAGTGAAAAAGGATATCTTCAAATCGATCGGGCTAGGGTGCCCAGCTGAGTCGTAGTAGCACGGGTAGGCGCTCGAGGTGTTAAATAGTGATTTCGGACAACCCCATCACAGTTCTTAGCACGTTCGAGGATGAACGTATGTTTAAGTGGGAGAGAATGTAATGACTTGACCGGTTGTTTTGAGATCTAGCGCTTCGTTCGGCGGTTTGAGGCCATGAACATCTTCATTTCAGGCATTATGACTTGCACGTGTGGTTGGAATTGAAGTTTGGGAAGTTCGAAGTTGATTTGGAAAGAAAATTCTCATTTTAGAAGCTAAAGTTGAAAGAATTAGCTAAAAGATGATTTTTGAGTAAATGATCTCGGAATCAGGATTCAAAGGTTCCAGCAGGTTTGTATGATGATTTCGGACTTAGGCGTATGTTCGGGTCGGATTTTGGATGACCCGGGAGCATTTTGGCGCATATTGTGGAAGTTAGCATTTTGGAAGAAATTTCATAAGTTGGGTTGAAGAGCATTTCAGTGTTATCGATGTTCATTTGGGATTTCGAGTCTGGGAGAAGCTCCATTTGGTGATTCTGGAGTTGGGAGCGCGATCGGAAGTGAATTCGGAGGTCCAAGGGTCAGTTTGGAGTCATTTGGATAAAGACATAATTTGAAGGTTTTTGAGAAGTTTGACCGGGAGTGGTCTTTTTTATATCGGGGTCAAAATTCGATTCCGAAAGTTGGAGTAGGTCTGTAATGTCGAATATGACTTGTGTGCAAAATTTGAGGTCAATCGGATGTGATTTGACAGGTTTAAACATCGAAAGTAGAAGTTTGAAATTCTAAACTTCATAAAGCTTGGATTGAAGGTCGATTAATGATTTTAGCGTTATTTGATATGATTTGAGGCCTCGAGCAAGCCCGTAATGTGTTTTGGGACTGGTTGGTATGATTGGTTGAGGTCTTGGGGGCCTCAGGTTGACTCCGGGAGGTTAATGGATCAAAGATGGAATTTGGAGATAGCTGAAGGGGTCTGGTTGCTGGTATAATCGCTTCTGCGGAGGGTTCACCGCAGGAGCGGCCCCGCAGAAGTAAGGAATTGAACTGCAGAAGCAGTTGGGCGTGAAGAGAGCTGGGATCGCAGATGCGATCATTTTGCCGTAGATGCGGTAATGCATCTGCGGAAGAGAGGGTGCAGAAACGGAAAAAGGGGAGCTTGGAGGAAACCGAAGAAGCGGTAGGATGGCTCACACCTGTGGAACCGCAGAAGCGGTCAGGGGACCGCAGGTGCGGAAAAGGCTGGAGGCAAAAAGTATTTTAAAAATCAGGGTTTGGCCATTTTCTCTCCTATTTTCTTTGATTTGGGCGATTCTTGGAGGGTTTCAAGAGGGAATTTTCATCATCAACGATAAGGTAAGCTATCCCCACCTATCTTGAGTTAAATACATTGATTATGTATGGATTTTAGCATGTAAATTGGTAGAAATTTAGGGCATTGGTGGAAAGACCTAGAAATTGATATTCTTGGATTTTGACCACGGTTTGGGTAAGGAATTAAGATAAAATCATATATTTGAGTTCGTGAGTTCATGGGTAAACTCTATCTTTAAAATTTTCAGAATTCGGGCACGTGGGCTCGAGGGAAATTTTGTCGACTTTTCGATCAGGATTAGGAAATAAATTGTATTGTAGTGAGTAATTGAGCATATATCAATGGATTTGCTTGATAATTGGCTAGTTTTGGAGCATTGGGCATCGATTCGAGTCTTAGGAAGGGCGTGGAATGCCGGCTATGGATCTTCGGAGCGAGGTGAGTCTCCTTTCTAACCTTGTGAGAGGGAGTTGTCCCCATAGGTAAATTAATTGGTTATTTGCTACTATTTTTGGGGGCTATGTACGCACGAGGTGACGAGAGCCCGTGCGTAGCTACTATTATGTTATTGTCCGAGTAGTCTAGGACCAAAAAACATGTTGTACTTGGAATACTTGTAATGTTATTGACAGTATGACTTGATGAAATCCTATCGAATTAGTAAATGAACTTCTAAAAAGGATTAAACCTCATTTTCTAAAAAAAATTATTAAAAGAGAATTTGGCTTTTATTTGGATAAATGTTCCTCGATAAACTCTTAATTTGTTGTTTGAGCATGTATTTCTGTGTGTACCTGCGTCGCATGTATGATACGCGAGCAAGGTGTTTATTTATTTAAATTTGACCGCGTCGGATGGGTGATTCGCCAGCGGGGTAATAGATGCATGTATGGTTCATGTCATTCAACCTTCGACAATGCAAATTTTATATTTATGTTGGATCGGGCCGTACAACCTCGGCATGAGTTGTGCATGCTTATATTGCTTGCCTTGATATTTATTGATATTGGTAGCTTCTCTCCCGACTTGAGATAATTGTTAATTAAAGGACTATGAATCCGGAGGCTTTTTATAAAAAGGAACTTTTTATCTGTCTAGTAATTCATTTGAATCTACTGATGTCCTTAATAAATTCGTGAGATAAATGCTTTAATAATATTATTATTTGACCATTAGTAAGTGTCGAAGTTGCCATCTTGTCTCTACTTCTTCGAGATTAGGCGGGATACTTACTGAGTAAATATTATTTTTGTACTCATACTACACTTCTGTGTATTTTTGTTGCATAGGCACATGCACCTCTAGTGGCCTTGTGGCGTAGCAGCATGGTTGATACGGAGACTAGGTGAGCTGTATTTCCTCGAGGCGAACCGCAGCTAAAATAGTCTCTCTTTGTCTCTCTCTCTCTCAGGATTCTATTTATTTTCTGTCTAATTGTATTCTGGACAATTGTTGTACTTTATTCGATTTTTCTTTGAAGTTGCTCATGCACTTGCAACACCTGGTTCTAGTATGGTTATGAAGTATTTTGTATTAACTGTTTATCATTTAAAATTGATTTGAGACAATTATCTTCTTAATTGGTAAATTTGATGGAAAATCCTAGATTTCAAAAATAGTAAAATGGGAATTTGATTAAGCACTTTGGTTGGCTTGCCTGACAGTGGTGTCCGGCGCTATCACGACCCTTAGTGGATTTTTGGTCGTGACAGTAGTTACAATTAAGGATTTGGTATCGTTAGATACTCGTGACTTGTGACACCCTGGCTATGGCTGTGTCAGGTTGTATTTTCGCTACTTATTATCATTAAGTCATGTTTTATACTGCTTTTATGCTGTTTAACTGCTTTAACAAGTGAATTGGATTTAGTTGGCTGGCCTTGTCTTCACGAGAGGTGTCATCACGACTGGGTCCGGGGTTAGGGTCGTGACACCGCTGTCTAGTTCGGTATATGTACTGCTTTTTATTTTTGTTGTTGTAGTAGTTCATTCATATTGTTAGTGTTAGTGATGTTTTCTTCCTCTTTTCTGGCAGCATTTGAATATTATATTCTACTATCTTAGGAAGAAGGCAAAATATGAAAATATGCCAATCAAAGTTACAACTATAGATACTCTTTCTAATAATATCATTCAAAGGGTTTTCACAGAATTTGTAAAAGGTGGGAAACAAGATCATTTGATTGATAGAACAGCCAATATCATGGAGTACATGAAAGGATTTAGGTTGCATTGCAACACTCCATGGCACCAGGTTGATCATGTCCTCTTTCCAATTAATTTGGCAGAAAAGTGGCATTGGATATTGGGGTGCGTATCATTCCACAAGAGATGTTTTTGCATATATGACTCGCTACGTAGTCGAAAGCACAAAAAAGCTATTCAAGGTGGCAGAGGGGCAGAGGCATATGCTGTGTTGACCCCCCTATTTCTACTTAGTATTGAATTTTATAACCAAAGAAGTGACATTGTAGTACAAAATGGTCTGCACATGGGAAAGGAGTTCACTGATCCTTTTGAGATTTAACTGATTACAAATCTACCAACACAGTAAAATTCGTAAGAAAATTTACTTTTTTAAAAACTTTGTTTTCCTCATTTATATTAATATTTTCACTTCTAATTGATTTTCTATTCATTTGTTTTATTTCAGAGATTGTGGAGTACATATTGCATGGTTTGCTGAGTATATTATTGAAGATCTTCTAATCCATGTTGCTAATTTTGATGTGGATGGTCTTCGAGCTAGGTTTGGTATACTGTTGTGGCACTATGGGAGGAACTAGCAGTTGCATGGCGAATCAAGTGAATCTGAGGCTCCAGTAGCATCGAAAAAGACTTGTGGAAAGAAACGCAAGAAGTAGTATAGGTTTCTTTTTGGTTTTAGTCAATCATAGCATGAAAACTTTGCAGGATTTTAATAGTTTTTGGTGAAGTATAGTATTTTGCATTATTAGATTGTAAAAAAGCTACCTTTTAAAAGTGTTTTCTAGGAATACAATTGTAATAGTACAATATAGTGCTATAATTATTTTAATGTTGGAATATATCTACAGTTTGTTTTATTAGGCTTTTCTTAGGCTTCTTCCATAAAGTTGTTGGTTTATTAGGAGTGCCTTTCGGAGACAGAATTTTGTCAGCACTTGAACTCAAGCCATTAGTGTAGAACACGGTTATTACAGCAGCACTGTTAGTTCCTACTACTACTGCCATTTGTAGTAGGAGGAGCATTGTTAGTTCTCTATAATACACCAGCAGAAGTTATTTTTAGAGGTGTATTTTTAAGGGAGTTACGATGTTCAAAAAGAGAAACTATGTTGTTATTTTGTTGAGGAACAGGGCGAGCATTGATCTGGATGAGAAGAAATATTTTTAGAAAGTGAACTGGTTTTGAAATTATATTGAGAGTAGTTGTTAGTTGTAGTTTAATCTAACAAAATATGTGCATAATTTGCATTGATGCACCAATTGTATTCTGCAAAGATTTTGGTTCAGGTATATTAGTGTAGTAGAACTATATACCAATCAGGTATACTGATATATCATTTGGGTATCACGTTGTATTTGAGTACCTTTTTTTCCTGCAGCAACTAGATGTAAGTACTGACATGAGTTGCAAACCGTGCACATTTTGGGTATCACGTTGTATTTGGTGCACCATTTGTATTTCTGTGCATATTTTATTTTTGTGACGACTCGGCCCGACGTCATGTGAATTACCGCCCCGTTTCCCCCATATTGTGTTGCTTTAAGTTTCAATATGGATATTTGAATTGATCGGGTGGAATTGAGTTGGTTTTCATTGGAAATGAGGCACTTAGCCTCTTAGAAGAAAACATATTTTAGAAAAGTCAACCGGAAATTGACTATGTGGTTAGAGGGCTCGGATGTGAATTCCGGTGGTTCGATTAGCTTCGGGGGATGATTTGTGACTTAGGAGTGCGATCGAAATTGAATTAGGAGGCTCGGTGTAGAATTAGGCTTGAATTAGCGAAGTTTGAATTTTGGCAAATTCCGGTTGATAGGTGGGATTTTGATTCGAGAATCGGAATGGAATTTCGAGAGCTGCAGTAGCTTCGTTAGGTGATTTTGGATATGTCTGCAAATTTTCAGATCATTCGGACGTTGTTTGGTCGGATTTTTGATTGAATGCGTATTGCGAAAGTTTTGATGAAAACTAGGCTTGAATCCGATGTGCTTTAATGGTTTTAGCGTTGTTCGACGTGTTTTGAGGATTGGAACAAGTTTCAATAAGGTTTAAGGATGTGTTGGTGCTTTTGGTTGAGGTCCTGGGGGCATCGGGGTGATTTCGGATGGTTAAATGGGAGTTTAAAATATGTGTTGCAGGTCAGATTTTTCAATCTTCTAGTATTTCTGCATCTGCGGAAAAGGAGCCGCATAAGCGATTCCGCAAATGCGGTGGGGGAAGTCGCATAAGTAGGCAGGTGTGGCTCAGGGGATTTTCGCATAAGCGATTTATGTACCGCAGAAGCGGTTGAGGGAAAACCGCATAAGCGGATTTGTGGATCGCATAAGCGGTCCCAGAAGTTTTAAGTGAGACCGCATAAGCGGTCAAATTGTTGCATATGCGGGACCGCAGGTGCGGTCAGTTGACCGCAGAAGTGGAAAAAAAAGGACTGGTGTTATAGTGAATAGTGTTCACAAACTTGGAAAAGAAGTAAACAATTTGGACTTCGACTAAAGCGGGGTTTGGGCGGTTTTGAAGAGGATTCGAAGGGGTTTCATCAGGTATGAATTATTAGACTCGGATTATGTTATTATGGTGTAAAAACATGAATTAATCACTAAATTTCAAGGAATTAAAGGGTAAAAATGGAGGTTAGGGCTTGGAACCTAAGAAAGTTTGAATTGATGATTTGAGGGGTCAAATGGACTCCGTTTCTTGTGTATTTTATATGTACAGACTCGTGGCAAGACGAGGATTCCAGAGATATGAATTTTATAATTTTTCGAGAAGTGGGCCCGGGGCTCGAGTTTTGCCAACTTCGTGTTTTGGGTGTTTTTCGAGTTCTTTCAATTGAGTTATATTCCATTAGCTTATTATAACATATTCCTTGTGGTTTTGATCAGATTCGGCGCGTGAGGAGGTTGATTCAAGAGGGAAAGGCTTAGCGGACTAGTCTCGTGGCCGGTTTGAGGTGAGTAATAGATGTAGATGATGACCTAAGGGTTTGAAACCCCGGTATATCACACTGTGACACTATATTGAGGCGAGACACGTACTCTACGGTGAGTGCACGGTCGATTGTGATTGGGGACTATGGCTAAGTCCGACCGAATGATGTTCGTGCTGTGTTATTGGCTAGAAATAAGTTGGCAAACCTCCTACTTGGATGGTTATGGATATATTTGGGTTGTATGTCAATTATTTGGATCCCGTAGGGATTATTATCATTGTTTCCATGATGTTTAGCATGTTTTCATGATATCAGTCCTGAGTTAAACATCGCCTCAAAATGGCTAGTAAAATTCTAAGGTTTTAAACACTTAAGATATAATTTCTGATAATTGGAACTGAAAATGGTAAGTTTGACTGTGCTTTTGTGGCATGTATGCATATAACTGGACTGATTGTGGATCGGGCTGCACGTCGCAGCGAATGTTACGATGATATTGCGCTCGGGCTGTAGGAGCCCCTCCGGAGTATGAACCCCTACAGTGAGCGCGGGTACCCAAATGGATCGGGCTGCGCACCGCAACGGTCATGTGCATTGCATTGCATTCATGCATCGATATCTGCCTACTTTACCTGTCATTAGTTGTTGTCCTATCACCGTTAAATATGTAGGAGTATTGGTTAAAGCTTAGCATTGTTGTATTTTGGGATTTCTTACTATCAGTCATTATACATGTCTATTACCACTCAGTTGGAAGTACTCACTTTACTCTCTGTACTGTGTGTGCAGATTCTGGTGTCTCGGGAGCTTAGCTGAGCTATTTGCGGTTCCAAAGCTTTACCGGAGTTGTCGAGGTAGCTGCCTGACGTCCGCAGGACCCAACTCCTCCCCTATCCCTTTATCTTTTTTTTCGTAGTTTTGAACATTTGTATTATTGAAGTCTTATTACTCTGTATTGTTAGAGGCTCTAGACTCATGACCCCCAGGTCTTTGGGAGTGTATTCGGTGTTATCTTGATATTCAGCTTGGTTTCTATCTATCAGTTAAAACTTTTAACTTTATTGTTTTGTCAATGATATTCAAATAACTGGTTTTGATCATCATGCTCGGGTTGAGGGTATAAATGGCCGGGCTTGTCTAGCAATTGTGTTGGGCGCCATCACGACCGGGATTGGGGTCGTGACAAGTTGGTATTAGAGCCTAGGTTACTAGGCCTCATAAGTCATGAGCCGGTTAGTAGAGTCTTGCGGATCGGTACGGAGACGTCTATATTTACCCTCGAGAGGCTGCAGAACCTTTAGGAAACACTTCATATCCTTGAACTCTTGTCGTGTGGCTTTGTTGTTTCGAGAACTAAACTTATGTATTCTATTCTCTCGCATATGGCAAGAACACATGCTACCGGACGTGGCGGATGACCACTATTGCCACCCGCCAGAGGCCGTGGGTGCGATCGTGGTCGTGGTCGAGGCAGAGCAGCAGGGGAAGCACCAGTTGCCTCTATTCAGGAACAGCCTACAGTTGTAGATGCTCTAGCAGCACCCGTTCAGGCACCGGCAGTGCCCATCGTAATTCTTGGCCTTCAGGTGGCTTTAGCTCATATCTTATCTGTTTGCACTGGTCTGGCTCAGGCAGTTTCAGCCTTTACTGTCACAGCTACTTCTCAGACCGGGGGTGGCCATCAGATCCCCGCAGCTCGCACACCCAAGCAGGTTGTGCAGGGATTACAGACACCAGAGGCAGCCCCAGCTCAGCCAGTTACACTAGTTGCGCCAGTCGCACCAGCTCCAGAGTATGTAGTTCCAGTGATGCCAGACAATGAGCAGCGTAGACTAGAGAGGTTTGGTAGATTTCAGCCTCCGACATTCAGCGGTACTGAGGGCGAGGATGCCTAGGGATTTCTAGACAAGTGTCAACGGATGCTTCGCACTACAGGGATCTTAGAGTCGAGTGGAGTGGCTTTAACTACCTTCCAGTTCTCAGGGCCTGCATTTACATGGTGAGAGGAGTTTGAGAAGCATAGGCCTGCGAGAGCAGCAACCCTTACTTGGAAGCAGTTCTCCACTCTCTTTTTGGAGAAGTATGTGTCGCAGTCTCGCAGAGAGGAGCTGCGCCGACAGTTTGAGTGTTGATCCAGGGTGACATGACAGTGACCCGGCACAGTTGGTTGGACATGCTACTTGGATGATCTCGACAGATCGGGAGAGGATCAGGAGGTTTGTGGATGGCCTCAACTATCTGATTCGCATTTTGATGACTAGGTAGAGGGTGGTAGCAGCTTCGTTTGAGGAGGTAGTTTATATGGCTTACTAGATTGAGACAGATCGTCGTCGGGAGTGTGAGGAGAGGGAGGCCAAGAGGCCTCGAGGTTCAGGTAGCTACAGTGGTGCTCCGTCTAGGGGCCAGTTCTAGCATGGCAGAGGTCGTTCTTTCAGGCATCCTCAAACAGGTCGCCCAGAGTACAATGGGGCTTCTTCAGGCTGTGGCCGTCAGGGATTTTAGCAGGGCCAGTCTTCACTTAGTGCCCTTCCAGCTCAGAGTTCTACTCCTACCTCTTCAGCCCATGGTTCATCTGCAGCGAGGGGTTCCCTTCAGTCCCCTTCTCCAGCACCGGGTAGTTGTTATGAGTGTGATAAGTTTAGCCACATGAGGAGACAGTGTCCTCGACTTCGTAGTAGTCGGTCTCAGTAGAGGGATCAGCCTTCCTCTTCTACTCCATCTACTTCAGCACCATCCCAGTTAGGTAAGGGTGGGGGTCAGATAGCTAGGGGTCGCCCTAGGGGTGGAGATCGATCTAGTGGTGGTCAGGCTCGGTTCTATGCTATCCTAGACAGGAGGGATGTTGTTGCATCAGACGCTGTTATCACATGTATTATCTCAGTTTGCCACAGGGATGCTTTTGTTTTATTTGATCCCGGTCTACATACTCCTATATGTCTTCATATTTTGCCCATCATCTGGGTACGACCCGTGGGTGTCTTGCCTTGCCTGTGCATGTATCTACCCCGATGGGTGATACTATTATTATGGATCACGTATATCGATCTTGTCTTATTACCGTTGGGGGTCTAGAGACCCTAGTTGATTTGTTGTTGTTGGGTATGGTAGACTTTGATGTGATTCTGGGTATGGATTGGCTATCTCTGTACCATGCTATTCTGGACTGTCATGCCAAGATAGTTACGTTGGCCATTCCAGGTGTTCCGAGGATTGAGTGGCGAGGTTCGACTGATTATGTTTCCAGCAAGGTGATCTCTTTTCTTAAGGCCCAGCGGATGGTTGGGAAGGGTTGTTTATCGTACCTGGCTTTTGTAAGAGATGTTGGAGCTGAGACTCCTAGTCTTGATTATGTGCCCATTGAGAGGGATTTACCATATGTGTTTCCAGCAGACCTGTCGGGCATGTCGTCGGATAGGGACATTGATTTTGGCATTGATCTGGTGCCGGTCACTCAGCCCATCTCTATTCCTCCCTATCATATGGCACCAGCTGAGTTAAAGGAATTGAAGGAGCAGCTTTAGGAACTCCTAGATAAGGGGTTCATTTGCCCGAGTGTGTCACCGTGGGGTGCACCGGTGTTGTTTGTCAAGAAGAAAGATGGCACAATAAGGATTTGTATTGATTACAGACAGTTGAACAAGGTAACAGTGAAGAACAAATATCCTCTACCGTGCATTGATGATTTGTTTGATCAGCTCCAGGGAGCGAGGGTATTCTCGAAGATTGATCTTCGTTCAGGCTATCACCAGCTGAAGATTAGGGATTCTGATATTATGAAGACAGCTTTCAGGACGAGATATGGACATTATGAGTTTCTAGTTATGTCTTTTGGGTTGACTAATTCCCCAACCGCGTTCATGCATATGATGAACAGTGTGTTCTGGCCGTATCTGGATTCATTTGTGATTGTGTTTATTGATGACATCCTGGTGTACTCGCATAGCCAGGAGGAGCATGCTCAGCATTTGAGAGTAGTATTGCAGAGATTGAGGGAGGAGAAGCTTTATGCAAATTTCTCCAAGTATGAGTTCTAGCTTGGGTTTGTGGCTTTTCTGGGACACGTGGTGTCTAGTGATGGTATTCAGGTTGACCCAAAGAAGATAGAGGCGGTGCATAGTTGGCCTAGACCGTCCTCAGCTATGGAGATCCGGAGTTTCCTCGGTTTGGCAGGGTATTATCGTCGGTTTGTCTAGGGATTTTCATCTATTGCTTCATCCCTGACCAAGTTGACGCATAAGGGTGCACCATTCGTATGGTCGGATGAGTGCGAGGAGATCTTTCAGAAGCTCAAGACAGCTTTGTCCACAGCTCCAGTGTTAGTCTTGCCAGCAGCTTCAGGTTCTTACACCGTGTATTGTGATGCTTCGAGAGTTGGGATTGGATGTGTATTGATGCAGGAGGTTAGAGTTATTGCTTATGTTTCTCGTCAGTTGAAGCCTCTTAAGAAGAACTACCCCTTTCATGATTTGGAGTTGACTGCCATAGTTCATGCTTTGAAGATTTAGAGGCACTACTTATATGGCATGTCCTGTGAGGTATATACTGATCATCGCAGTCTTCGGCACTTGTTCAAACAGAAGGATCTTAATTTGAGGTAGTGGAGATGGCTTAAGTTGCTCAATGATTATGACATTACCATTTTGTATCATCCGGGGAAGGCCTATGTAGTGGCTGATGCTTTGAGCCGAAAGGCAGTGAGTATGGGTAGTTTGGCGTACATTCCAGTTGGGGAGAGGCCCTTTGCAGTTTATGTCTGGGATTTGGCCAATCGGATGGTGATGTTATATATTTCGGAGCCTAGCCGGGTGTTGGCTTGTGTGGTATCTCGGTCTTCCTTGTACGACCGCATTCGAGAGCGCCAGTATGATGATCCACATTTGTTTGTCCTTAAGGACAGAGTTCAGCATGATGATTCCAAGGATGTGACTATTGATAGTGATGGTGTGTTGAGGATGAAGGGCCGGATTTGCGTGCCCAATGTGGATGGGCTTCGGGAGTTGATATTGGAGGAGGCCCATAACTCGCGGTATTCTATTCATCCAGGTGTCGCGAAGATGTATCAGGATTTGAGGCAGCATTACTGGTGTAGAAGAATGAAGAAGGATATTGTGAGTCATGTGGCTCGGGGCCTCAACTGTCACCAGGTCAAGTATGAGCATCAGAGGCCCGGTGGTGTGCTTTAGCACATGGATATTCCCGAATGGAAATGGGAGAGGATTAGTATGGACTTCGTGAGTGGTATCCATCGGACAGCGAGGAAGTTTGATTTATTTTGGGTTATTATGGATCGGCTGACCAAGTCCGCGCACTTCATTCCTGTATGTACCACCTATTCTTCGGAGCGACTAGCAGAGATTTTTATCCGGGAGATTGTATGATTGCATGGGGTCCCAGTTTCCATTATATCAGATAGGGGTACTTAGTTCTGGAGGACTTTTCAGCGAGAGTTGGGTTCACAGTAGAGTTGAGCACAACGTTTCATCCTCAGACGGACGGGCAGTCTGAGCGTACCATTCAGATATTGGAAGACATGTTGTGTTCCTGTGTTATTGACTTTGGAGGTTCTTAGGCTGATTACTTGCCTCTTGCAGAGTTTACTTACAACAACAGCTATCAATCCAGCATTCATATGGCGCCATATGATGCCTTATATGGGAGATGGTGTAGATCTCTGGTTGGTTGTTTGAGCCCGGCAAGGCTAGGTTGTTGGGGACAGAGTTGGTCCAGGATGCCTTAGATAAGGTGAAGGTGATTCAGGAGAGACTTCGTATAGCTCAGTCGCGTCAGAAGATTTATACGGACCGAAAGGTCCGAGATGTATCTTATTCGGTAGGCGAGAAGGTCTAGCTGAAGGTTTTGCCTATGAAGGGCGTCATGAGATTTGGAAAGAAAGGGAAGTTGAGTCTGAGGTTCATTGGCCCTTTTGAGATACTCAGGAGGATTGGAGAGGTGGCCTATATGCTTGCTTTAACACCCAGTCTGTCAGGAGTTCATCCGGTATTTCATGTGTCTATGCTCCGGAAGTATGTTGGGGACGCATCTCATGTGATGGACTTCAGTACCGTTCAGTTGGATGATGACTTGACTTATGATGTGGAGTCCGTAGCTATTTTAGGTTGACAGTTTCGGAGATTGAGGTCTAAGGATATAGCTTCGGTGAAGGTGCAGTGGAGAGGTCGGCCCGTGGAGGAGGCTACTTGGGAGACCGACGGGAGATGCGGAGCAGATATCCTCACTTGTTTGAGACTCCAAGTATGTTTCTTGACCTGCTCGAGGATGAGCGTTTGTTTTAGTTAGGGAGGATGTGATGACCCGGCCCGTCGTCACGTGAGCTGCCGCCCCATTTTCACCATATTGTGTTGCTTTAAGTTTCAATATCGATATTTGAATTGATCGGGTGGAATTGAGTTGGTTTTAGCTGGAAATGAGGGACTTAGCCTCTTAGAAGAAAACTTATTTTAGAAAAGTCAACTGGAAGTTCACTATGTGGTTAGAGGGCTCGAATGCGAATTACGGTGGTTCGGTTAGCTTCGGGGGATGATTTGTGACTTAGGAGTGCAATCGGAATTGAATTTGGAGACCCGGTGTAGAATTAGGCTTGAATTGGCGAAGTTTGAATTTTGGCGAATTCCGGTTGATAGGTGGGATTTTGATCCGAGGGTCGGCATGGAATTCTGAGAGTTGCAGTATCTTCGTTAGGTGATTTTGGATATGTCTGCAAATTTTCAGGTCATTCGGATGTTGTTTGGTCGGATTTTTGATTGAATGCGTATTGCGGAAGTTTTGATGAAAACTACGCTTGAATCCGATGTGCTTTAATGGTTTTAGCGTTGTTCGACATGTTTTTAAGATTGGAACAAGTTTGAATAAGGTTTTAGGATGTGTTGGTGCTTTTGGTTGAGGTCCTGGGGGCCTCGGGGTGATTTCGGATGGTTAAACGGGAGTTTAAAACATGTGTTGCATGTCAGATTTTTCAGTCTTCTGGTATTTCCGCATCTGCGGAAAAAGAGCCGCATAAGCGGTTCCGCAGATGCGGTGGGGGAAGTCGCAGAAGTAGGCAGGTGTGGCCCAGGGTATTTCCGCATAAGCGATTTATGTACCGTAGAAGCGGTTGAGGGAAAACCGCATAAGCGGATTTGTGGATCGCATAAGCGGTCCCAGAAGTTTTAAGTGAGACCGCATAAGCGGTCAAATTGATACGTATGCGGGACCGCAGGTGCGGTCATTTGACCGCAGAAGCGGAAAAAATAGGACTGGTGTTATAGTGAACAATGTTCAAGAACTTGGAAAAGAATTAAACAATTTGGACTTTGACTAAAGCGGGTTTTGGGCCGTTTTGAAGAGGATTCGAAGGGGTTTAATCAGGTATGAATTATTGGACTCGGATTATGTTATTATGGTGTAAAAATATGAATTAATCACTAAATTTCAAGGAATTAAAGGGTAAAATGGAGATTAGGGCTTGGAACCTAAGAAAGTTTGAATTGATGATTTGAGGGGTCAAATGGACTCCGTTTCTTATGTATTTTATATGTACGGACTCGTGGCAAGACGAGGATTCCAGAGATATGAATTTTGTAATTTTTCGAGAAGTGGGCCCGGGGCTTGAGTTTTGCCAACTTCGTGTTTGGGTGTTTTTCGAGTTCTTTCAATTGAGTTATGTTCCATTAGCTTATTATAACATATTCCTTGTGGTTTTGATCAGATTCGGCACGTGAGGAGGTTGATTCAAGAGGGAAAGGCTTAGCGGACTAGTCTCGTGGCCGGTTTGAGGTGAGTAATAGATGTAGATGATGACCTGAGGGTTTGAAACCCCGGTATATCACACCGTGATGCTATATTGTGGCGAGACACGTACTGTACGGTGAGTGCGGGGTCGATTGTGATTGGGGACTATGGCTTAGTGCGACCGAATGATGTTCGTATTGTGTTATTGGCAATAAATAAGTTGTCAAACCTCCTACTTGGATGGTTATGGATATATTTGGGTTGTATGTCAATTATTTAGATCCCGTAGGGATTATTATCACTGTTTCCATGATGTTTAGCATGTTTTCATGATATCAGTCCTGAGTTAAACACTGCCTCAGAATGGCTAGTAAAATTCTAAGGTTTTAAACACTTAAGATATAATTTCTGATAATTGGAACTGAAAATGGTAAGTTTGACTGTGCTTTTGTGGCATGTATGCATATAACTGGACTGATTGTGGATCGGGCTGCACGCCGCAACGAATGTTACGATGATATTGCGCTTGGGCCGTAGGAGCCCCTCCAGAGTCTGAACCCCCACAGTGAGCGCGGGTACCCAAATGGATCGGATTGCGCGTCGCAGCGGTCATGTGCATTACATTGCATTCATGCATCGATATCTGCCTGCTTTACCTGTCATTAGTTGTTGTCGTATCACCGTTAAATGTGTAGGAGTATTGGTTATAGCTTTGCATTATTGTATTTCAGGATTTATTACTATCTGTTATTATACGTGTCTATTACCACTGAGTTGGAAGTACTCACTTTACTCCCTGCACCATGTGTGCAGATTCAGGTGTCTCGGAAGCTTAGCTGAGCTATTTGCGGTTCCAGAGCTTTACTGGAGTTGTCGAGGTAGCTGCCTGACGTCCGCAGGACCCGACTCCTCCCCTATCCCTTTATCATTTTTCCGTAGTTTCGAACATTTGTATTATTGAAGTCTTATTACTCTGTATTGTTAGAGGCTCTAGACTCATGACCCCTAGGTCTTTGGGAGTGTATTCGGTGTTATCTTGATATTCAGTTTGGTTTCTATCTATCAGTTAAAACTTTTAGATTTATTGTTTTGTTAATGATATTCAAATAACTGGTTTTGAGCTTCATGCTCGAGTTGAGGGTATAAATGGTTGGGCTTGCCTAGCAATTGTGTTGGGCGCCATCACGACCGGGATTGGGGTCGTGACAATTTTAGCCATATTAGTGCAATACCACTATATACCAGTGAGGTATACAAATAAATGGCTTCCAATTTGTTATACTTCAATACATACGTGAGCTGCAAAGCGTGCCCATTTTGTTGACGATGTATATACAAATGTTGCATTTGCGGCACTACTTCTATTTCTGCATATATTTTGATACCAATAAGATATACATATATACCAATAATACAGATATACCGCTTGGGTATCACATTTATATTTTAGCATCTTTTTTCCTGCAGCAACTAGATATAATTACATCCCACTTTTATATACTAAAATAGAAAATAAATATATTCTTATTGAAAATACAAGTAGCCATATAAATTTATTTCCAAAAAGTAATTTAGCAAAGAATCATCATACGAAATATATGTCTAGTGCAAGAAATGCATTTTATTTATTTGCAATTCAAATGCTATAATTCTATGATATATGAGTTCTATAAAAATATTGAAGCATTATAGAAATCTCTCTTTGGAATATTTAGGCATGTTCTCCGGTTATGTCCTTTTCTCCCGCATAGTGCACATGTAACTGCATTTCCTTCCTAGCCTCCTATGCCTCTCTTCTTTTTAAGTCTTCTTGGTTTTATTTTTCATTTTGGTGGCAGTACCACCTGTGAAGAGACATGTTCTGGAATTTGCCACGTTGTTTCATTAGGCAAAGGAATTACTGGTATCTAGTATGTTTTCAACAAGTAGTTTATGATGTAGTAATCCGAGCAATACTTGTATGAATCCATATTGAATTTTTGTATAACTACCATTACATGTAGACATGGAATATAGTCTAGCTGAAACCTCCCACAAGTGCAGTTTTTTCATGGAGGCGCACCACATTCTTGTTTGGCCATCAATTGCTAAATGTAAGAATTTAGTTGATGGCAACACCTAGTATAATTTTAATTAAAAAAAAAGTCATTATCTATATGAAATAATAGTATTTTTTAAATAATAATATTTAGTTGTTTAGTGAAATCACTAAGGTAAAAAAGTAAAACTATAGTACATGTAGTATTTTATGATTCTGAAAATACATACCGTCATCGTCTGTGATAAGATAGTATTATTTGCTAATATTTTTTTATACTTTCACCAATCTTCATAAATGATTCCACTGCATCTTTCCGATTGATGTAATTCTATTTTTGAATCAATGTTGTCATAAAGTCAAGCAAATTCACAACTGGAGTTTTCTTGCATGCTTTTTTGCTGCATTTACTGATTCCGCAATAGTCAATGTCATGGTCATGGTTCTATTATCTTTGGAATATGCCCGGGACCATTTATCATATCCAATATTCATAAGGTATGCTTTCACTCTACTATGAATAGCTTTTAACTCTACCATATGCCTGATGAATTCTTCAACAGTGTATGTTCTTGCTAACGCAAAGTATACTTCTTTGATTTGTTTTTGGCTCTTCCTGAAGTTTGTCTTTATGTTGTTCCACAGATGGAACATACATGCACAATGAGGGACTTCTGGATAGACAATTGAAGTTGCTTTCAATATACCATCATGCATGTCTGATACAATGCACATTCTCTCTTTTTGTCCATATGTTTCTCTGAACTGCATGAAGAACCACTCTCACGAAGCATCATTTTCCGAATCAACAATTGCATATGCGAAGGGTAGAATTTGTCCTGTAAACCTAAAGAACAAAATATCAATTACAACACACTATATTAATTTAGCATTTCATATAGTATTATAGTCATGGGTAGGTGCAGGTGTAGCAAAATAACTATATACTCTGTTGGTATACTTGTATATCATATTGGTATCATATAATATTTAAAAATCTTTTTTGTTTCTTTAAGTGAATGTAATTGGATTGTACACACAATATGAATTTAGTATTTCATATAGTAGTGTATTCATAGGTAGGTGCAAGTATGTAGCAAAATAATTATATACTCTGTTGGTATACTTGTATACCATATTGGTATCATATAATATTTGAAAATCTTTTTTGTTTCTTTAACTGAATGTAACTAGATTGTATTCTTATCCTTTGCGTATTGCGTGGAAGCCGTGAGTATGGTCCCTTTATATGTTGACTTTAAAAAATTTGCATCAACTACAATTGTTGGCCTACAATAGATCCATCCTCTAATCGATGCATATATAGCTATGAATGCATATAAAAAGCTCTCACCTCCTTCAGTGTGTAGTCGTGTCATTGATCCTAGTTAGTGTACTCTAACATATAAAGATATGTTGGTATTTTCTTGTATCACTCATTTGGTATTCCTCTCAACAACTGCATTGCTTTTTCTTTTGATCTCCATGCTTGCATATAGCTTAAGTCCATACCAATGCTTTTTGGATGTCTCTCTAGATATCTGTTGGTGTATATATGGTTTTCGGGTCAACAAGTTTATCTTGTACCACAGCCGCAACAAAAGCTGAGACAACTTGCTTGTGTGAACAAAATCTCTTATCAGTTAAACAATTGTGGACGGAATTGAAATCCGTCACTTTAAAAAGATTTGATGCTCGCAGGCTTGATGTTTTAAGTCTCCAAGTGCATCTTTTATCTATGCATTCAAGGGTATACCTGTTTATAATACAAATACAGTTATGTATCATGTTTTATTGATAAAGAACACACACAAAAATCCGTACAATTATATACTCACATAGTATACTTATATAGCTTAACTATATATTGTATCAGTATCATATTTTACTGATAAAAAATATAGACAAAGCAGCATAATTCTATACTCACATAGTATACTGATTTAGCATACATGTATACTATATTGGTATTATGTTTTACAGATACTAACAAAGAAAAACCAGTATAGTTATATATTCGCATAGTATACTGATATACTATACTTATATACTATATCAGTATCACTGATAAAAAACACAGACAACTCAATACAATTCCATACTAGCATAGTTTACTGATTTAGCATACTTATATACTATATAGGTATCACATAGTTTTTACTTGAAAACATGCAGACTAACCATCTTGGTCATGATTTATTAACCCGATATTGACATTTTTCTCCAACGGTATAATGTTTCATAACGAGAGCCAACATGTTCTTGTCTTTGTAAATTTGTCCTTTTTCAACTTTTTGATGAAATTGATCAGTTGTGATACTTGCATCATCAAGTTCTAAACTGGTGTCATCTCCTTCTTGCACATCAAACGTACTAATCATATTAGTGCTTTCAAATTGTGCAATTTCTAATGAAATTGCAGCAACATCGAAACTGGAGGTGCTTGCAGCTATAGTATTTTTAGCAAACGACACAGGGGAAGTGTTGTCATCCCTGCACTTGAATTTTTCTATTACATGTAAACACTAACACTCATATAGCTTCAAATTGTTATTGGTGGATATCCTTGAGCAATAGCTTACTGAATAACTATTGTGTTAATGTCCTTTGCAGTTGTTTTGCAATTTCTGTGAGAAGTTGTTCAAATTTCTTATATGTCTTTATTAGAATTGCATCAACATGAAAATTTATGAAATTATTGTTATCATCCCATTCTTCACTATGTTGCAGCAAAATTGGTATATTTTCATGATTCTGAAGTTATAATCACTTTTATGTCCAAAATTGAATCTCAACAATGCAAATTTCAATACTGTTGATGTCAAATATTGAATTTCAACAACAGATTTTTCGAAATCAAACCTCTATATCTCCATATCTCCAAACCGAGAATAGAATTTTTAGCTAAAAATCAGAAGTTTGAGCGCTAAACTTCTGTAATACTTATAATTTTTGACATTCTGCTTTGCCAGCGAAATCAAAATCCGAAAACAACAGCAAAATCAAAATCCGAAAACAAGATGCGAATCAACATCTTTGATTTGTTTTTTCACACTTAGCGATCTTCAAATTATGGGATGTCGGTGGAAATCTCAATTTTGTGCGCTTTTCTTCTGAAATTTTGAGCAGCTTTTGGGTTTTTATAGGTAGGGCATTAAGCGTGAGTAGTTATTTTGGTATACCCGTTTGTTTATTAAAAGGGTAGGAGATTGTAATTATTTAATAGGTAAAATTCTTTAATGGGTAAAACAATGTAAATAATTTTACTTTTATAGGTACTCCAATCTTTTCCCCTTAAAAACAGTTACACACGAGTATATGACCAAACAGGCCAATAAAAATGGAACTTACCAAGTATCAGTGCATCACACCTTTCTCGTTCGAACTTCAATCCTATTATTATATACTGGTTTCTATTATTCCCTATCAATCATCACAAAAGAAAGATGTTAGGTAATATTATTGTAATTACATTATATTTGTTTTATGACACTAATTTTCAATAATGAGGTAAAATAATATTATTGAAATTTTTTCATCCCCAATTTTATAGTAACGCAAACTTTTCAATAGAGAGTAATACTTACTGCTTACAAAACATTAAAATAAAACTATTACACACTCGAGAACGTACGAAACTACCCAGCAAGATCAAGCCATCGAAGTTTAGAAATGCATATATAACAGATAAATATATTTAATGTATGCAGGTGTCTATGTTTTTTTATACATCGCTTGTTTTTTTATACATAGCAAGATCAAGCCATTTTTTTATTAAGCATTTCAAGAGGGAAAAAAATCTAATACATAAATAGCATGTTACAAGAGAGCTAAGCGATGTTTTTGTGCTTAAATCTCTAACAAAGGCGAGCTCTCATGCAATTTATATATATATATATTCAAGCTATTACTATATTCAAATTGATAAAGACAATTGATAACGATATTAGATAGGAGTATCACTTTTCATGTCAATGTAAACCTTAGTTTTATATGAAAATCGTAGTTAATTTCAAAGTCCGAAATAATATATGACAATAATTTAATGATAATTTATCCAATATGAAATTTTATTTGTAGACAATAAATTGCATCGAGAAAATAAAATCAGGACCGAAAATATCGCAACAATCATAGTATTTTATTTCGAATATTTGAGTGTTACAATCTCTATGGATCCTCTGATTCTTCTTTCTAATTGTAAATAAATTCAAAGGCATTTGAGCTTGATCTTGAATTTGAATTTGATTTATCCGCCGCGAACACTTCGATTGTTGCCACGAATTTTATCACGAACAAGTAGCCTTGATCTTGAACGCCTTGTATTTGATTTGACTTCGTCTTTCTTCCTTTTAGGGACATATTGGAGCGCATGACTCACTTTTTTGCCATAAGACGCAATACCCCCTCTATAAGATTTATTCGCGTTGGGTTGTACCTCCTCTGTAACATCTTTGAATCTACCAGTAGTCACTTCGGCTCATTTAGTTGTGGGCTCGTCATTTTTGCTTTTTATGACATCATCAACTTTTAGCTCCTTCACAATGCAGTTCTTCAAGTAGAACTTTGCATCAGCGAAGTGTGACTTAGCCTCGATGAATGGCTCATCATCAGCAACTATCTTCTTCTCTACTTCACCCTCGTAGTATTTTAAACATTGATGGTAGGTAGATGGAACCACTTTATTCTCATGTATCCAAGGCCTTCCAAGCAAGACATTGTATGAAGTTTTCGCGTCGATTACATGCAGCCAAGCACTTGATTGCATATCTTCAATGGTGATTTCCAGCCTGATCGCACCTATGGCTCTTTGCCCCCCTTGGTTGAATCCCTGGATCATCACACGACTTTCTGAGAGTTCGTTCATAGGAATACCAAGTTTTTTCATAGTACGAATAAGCAAAATGTTCACTAAGGATCCTCCATCAACCAAAATTTGATTTACCCTTTCATCACGCATATAGCCAACCAGGTATAATGTGCAGTTATGAAGAGTGTCACCTAACAAAAGATCGTCATTTATGAACGTGACTTTTTCCTCACAAGCTATAACTTCTTTAGGAGTGGACTCAGTGAGAGAAGATGGTTCCAACGGTAGGTCATCATTCTTTTCTTCCCATTTTTCAGCAGGGCAACAAGAGGCATCGATACCCTCATGGGAAATCTTCGTGCGGAACCAACTTGGTAAAAACTCCTCCAAGGTCACTGGATTTCGTGGCTTTTGAGAATGGTGCATCTCCGCTTTTGTTTCAAATGCCTAACTGGATTCTTTTTCATTGGTCTCTTTACCATCATCTTCCTTGTTGGTTGTTCTATTGATTCTTTTCGTGGGCTCCTTTTGTGGCGCCTACGACGAGTCACCAACATCCAACATTCATCATCATCACGTTGATCGTCTTCAACTTTGTTGTTCACCAGTAATTCTTCATTTTTTATTCATTTTAAACTACATAACTCATCTAGACTTAATGAGCCAAAGGTGATAGAGACTGTGAGCACGTGATTTTTACCCCAAGTAAAAGAATTCCAAAATTAAAATAAAATAACTTTTGACTCGCGTGAAATACCAGTGTTGGTAAATTGGATGAACAAGGATAAAAGGGGGAATTAATTAGTAAAATGTCAAAAATTATAGAACAAATACTAGGAAATTTGGAAAATAAATATAAAATAATAATAATAAAATACATCAGAAAAAATATATAATAAATAATAAAATAAATACAAAATCGAAAATACAAAAACAAAACAAAATGTCAAAAATACAAATACAATACAAAAATTGGGCCAATTAAGAGATATTTGTAATGAACACGGACCAGGCCCAATTCTGGGTCCAGTTCGCCAACCAGCCTCACAACCAAACGACATTGTTAAGGCTTTAGCAATCTGGGCCGTTGATTCAGCTAATCAACGGATCAGATAAAGCGGTGCCTATATATATGAAACGACGTCGTTTAAGTCAAGTGATCACAGCCGTCCATCTCGCTTGATCAAACGGACGAGACTAAGCGTGACTTAAACGAAACGACGTCGTTTGGATAATTAAATCTCGACCGTCTATTTCATCTGATCCAACGGCTGGGAACTGAAGAGACATTATACATACGTTTGATGTATATATCGTCTATGTTAAGACATTAGAGACAGGTTCTAGTCTTCTTCCTCGTATAACTCTCGCCGGACTGTCTCGCCGGCGGGAGTCGCCATTAACGCCTATGACCTTCAAAATAACACCATAGAAAGCCCTTACCATTCCCTTTCCACTCCCATAAACCTTTTCCTTTGAATCATTTCCTAAGCCTTCAAATATAGCATTTTGTGTCGCCGGAACCCTAATCCGGCGAACACAAAGTATGCCAAACTGACCCAAAATTACACCATAGCTTCGCCTAGACCTTCTCTACCCATATATAGTAGTATCTTGCTCAAATATAGCCAGAACTACTCGAATATTAATTTTAAAATTTCTTGCATTCACAATCTTTCTGATTCTTGATCCGAGCATACTTAACCATGTGTGTTCCTCTGGAAAACACATGGTTGGGTATGTTTCGGATCAAAAATCTCGAGGATTCTATCAAAAA